>JANKKB010000617.1:62905-76053 GCA_026225775.1 Bursera palmeri
TTTTTTTTTTATCTACCTGCAGGGAACTGGATTGAATATATTTGGAAGGCCAATATCTTCAGAAAAGATAACAACAGTTCCACTAGGTCTGAACACCCATCTGACAGTGTTTGATGCAAGTGTATCAGATTTAGCAGCCTTACCCTGCATTAAGTATAACAACTTAAATTAGATCGATGCCAAGAATGAGGCCATGGAGAGATGAAATGCAGGAAGTTGAATTTGATCAAACAACCTGCGCTATTTCGTCCCGTTGCTTCTTCATCTTTTCTTCTTTCTTCTTTCTTCCGGTATCTTGACCAAGAATTTTCCTGATCGCCTCAGCCTGAAAAATACAATGTCAGACCATTTTCCATACACAGCCAAGCAATATGAAATAAAACATGACATATGCAGGCAAACCTCAGCTTCCCTGGCTGCCTTCTCTGATTGCATTCTACGTCTCTGTGCTGCCTCAGCTTTCTTCAGTTGTTGCTCCACTTCAGAGAGTTTCTCCTTTGGTTCTGGAATCAACCAATCAATGACAAACAAAACCAGTTTAATATTTTATCCATATAGTATATAAAGGCATGGTTAAATATGTATATCTATATTATAGCAATCTTCAGTTATTATATGGTCTTTACTCAATAACAGTAATAAGATAAAAATAAAAACAATAACAAAAAGGACATATAAAGTAGTATAACAGAAGTGCTCACTTTTAGGTGGGGCAGGAGGTAAACCATTTGGAAACTCAATAAGACTAGCACCAGACCCAGATAAACCATCTTTCCCAGACTGAAGGGCCCGATTACGTGTAGTGGGAGTTGATTCATTTCTTCCTTCTACAAATGAATCAAAATGCTCCTTCTCCAGCTTCTTCCTCTTGGATTCAGGTTCATCATCTGATATAGGTTCTTCTTCTTCCACATAGTCCTGATCTTCATATATCTCCTGTTCTTTCCCAATCCCTCCAACCTCCTCATCTTCATAACTGCTAGCAGCTTTAGAAGCATTAAGCCTCCCTAGGTACCGTAGTTCATCATCTTGATCATCATCATCTCCATCAAAATCCACATCTAAAACACGTCTTTTAGGAATCCGTTTACTCTTACGAATAGATTCGTATGTTTCATTCATAGTGATACCATCCCCAGAGACCTTTCCTGTCGAATAAAGCCCCTTTCCATAAAGAGAGCCACTTATCTTGAAATCTTTCCTTCGAATTCCATTGCCTTTTGGTCTGTCTGAAGTATAAGAGTAATTGCTATCTTTATGCTGCACCAATCATGTTTGTATAAGAAGCCATTACCATATTGAAGAGCTCATTATCTAACCAATACATTCTCTAAAAGAACAGACATCATGTATCACTAACATTATACACCACTCGGTCTATCCAATTTTTGAGAATTAGAGGAAAGTCATTACAAGGGACCAGTAAAGAGAAATCACCCACAACAGATGAAAAACTTGTTTTTCAGAAAACCAAGGCCAGTCAAACTATTAAATAACCATGAAAAGCTAACAAGTAATATAAGATTGAAAACCACCACAGGTCTCTTTCAATCATACTATCAGCTTGATTTCAAAAAAATGAATAGTCAAACTATATTGATTTACAGATATCAAGGCAAGTTTACCTGGATATGTTGCTTCTGTCGGTGCTGAGGAGCAAACTCAAAACTGGAATTGGTTTGGATTGTATGAGTAACACCACCAAATTTAAGCTTAAGCTTCACCTTATTCTCACTCCCCAATCCATCCGACCCAACTATATTATCTTTTAAATTTCGATTTCCCTCATTGCTACTACTGCCTATACATTGTGTTGAAGATTGCAGAAACATAGAGTTTTGCAATAGTGTTTGTAAATCAGGGCGAGGTCGACGTGTTATGCTACTCCTTTTCTTCTTAAGGGTACTACCAACAACTGCAACACCATAACCACTGGAGCATTCCATTAATATAACAAATTTGAGAGTTGATAGTTAATAACTGCACCTTAGGAGACCAACAGAAGTAAATCCTAACACTGTAGCAAGCCTGAAGATTCTGTAGATAAAAGCAAAAACAACAGTGAATGTATTAAGCAAGCACCGCACCATATTTTGAACTGATATGGACATACTGAACCAGAACAAGTATAATAAGAAAACAAACCAATCAAAAACAAAGAAGTTTCCACCATTTGGTGGGTGAGAAAATGAACAAAAAAAGAAATCATATTTTTACTCTCATATTATCTCTCATTGATGTAAAACTCAGTTTGACACAAAAGCACTAACAGCTGTTCCTTGGAGAAACTTAAATAACCACATAAATCAGAAATCAACAGCAAACAAACTAAACTAAAACTACTGAAATCTCAAATTACAAAGAAACAACTAGTAACAATAGAAACTTAAAACTCCAAAGTGAATCACTAGCAAATAATAAGGTTTCCACGCATACTAGCATTCTCTTCCTTTAATTCGAAAATGGAACAGACCAAAATAAGTTATCCAGTGACTCCAAACAGCAGAACCAGAAACTATATAATATTAAAAAAAAAAAAAGTAACATTTCGTAGCTGAATAAACAATTATAATCCAACTGAGCCTCGAACAACAACTGATTTATAAGTTGACTATTAAGCTCCTTTTCCCCCTCACTTAATAGACACAAACTTACTCTTCTTCTTTTCCTCTATTTTCTCAGCGACCAAACAGAAATTTAAGCTACATTTATGTCCAGCAGCACTATATTAAATAGTCTCTAGAAAGACCAAGAAAATAATAAGAAAATCAATCTTTAATCTAAAATCATGTTTTTCTCTAAATTCTCGAAAAAAAAAAAAAGAAAAGAAAAACAAAAATAACAACTTAAAACGCTACTCACATTACAAAGCAGATAATCAAAAAGAAGCACCAAGCGAGGAGTCTTCAGAACGCAAAAGACGATATTAAACAATATTTGAAACAAAAAGGAAAGAAAAGACTTAGAGAAAAAAAGGTTTGAGATTTTGTGGTTTCTTTGTTTGGTTTCCCGGTAATGGCGAAGTTTACGTGAATAGTTAGTGTATATGAAGGATGAGCAGTGTTTGAGAGTGAGTAACTGAGTATTGCCAATTTCCGAAAGGTTTTGGTAAAGGACTCTCCGAGTCAGACCCTTTATCTGCTCCATTTTTGCTCTTGTTTTTTTTTTTTCTTTTTTTCTTTTTTTCTTTTCCTTCCCCAGGCACACTTTTTTGTTTTTGTTTTTTCTTTTCTGTGTCTGCAGATGTATTTTTTAGATGTTATGTGGATAAGTGGGTAGGCCGATGGTCAAGATAACTTTCGGCCTAGACCCGTGTGCAACGTGTCCCAAGAGGCCCAGACTTTACAGTAAAACAGCCCATTATGTAACTAGGCCTAGACCCAAAAACAAAATAGATGACGACGGCAGTCTATATTGAGAAAAATAATTAATATAAAACGGTCATACCTTATAGTGCTAAGGTGGTATATTTAACTATTTATATCGAATCTTGTGTTGAAAATGGTTAAGTTTTCAGATAACCGGGTATTTACTTTAATCCCACGATTAGATTTTATAAAAATATTTAACCTCAATTTTTTATTAAATTAATACGTAACTCTTAAAAATAAACCTATCTTACATAAATCTTTCTCATTTTTTTTTTTTTTGTAAATATTATCATTTTTAAGACAATTCACAACTCATTCTTAAAATTAGTTTTCAAAATAAGATAAAATTTATTATTATATTATATCAATACATAGTGGATAATTAATTCGATAGTATTTATAGATTGGTTTAAATTTTCAATGTGGCATGATCTAAGTCAATTGTAGAATTGTTGTCAGAGGGAGTACTATAGTAAAACTCATCAAATGCACACATTTTTTAATTAATAATAAATAAAATCTATTAATGGTGAAAGAGCATTGTTCTTGGACCTCTTGTATATAGTGAAAATATTAAAAATAAAAAAGTACAATGAAATCACTTCAAAGATACAACCTTTGTTTTATTCATATACTATTTTAATTTAATTTTTTATTTAATTTTAAATATTTTTTTAATTTAATAGTGAAAAGATATGCTTAATTAGTATTAAAAAAATATAGTTTAAAATTTTTTTCCTATTTATGAATTATAATAAATCGAAAGTTATAAAGAATTATAAAAAAATATTTAAATTAAGTTACAATATTCTGATACTTATAAATATAAATATTATATGTATATATCAATAATTGATATATGTAAAATACAAACAATACATAGAAACTGAGACTGTATTCATATGCATATAATATAGAATTAGTCGATAGTGGCTGCAATAGCAAGGCAATTGCTAACGAGCTTAGTAAGTTTATCATCATACTTAGCCATAAAAGGAGAATTTGCAGCGAAATCATCACAATCTGAAAAATCTGTCGAAGCTGCACTAAGCATGCTACCAATGGTGCCAATATCACGATTTGGAACTGCATCCATTGCATTCTGAAGATTCTCCAAAGCATCATCATAACGTTCCTTGCAATCTTCTAGTTTTGATCGCTTTTCCAAGTGCATTTCTCTCTCTCTAGCAAGTTTTACGATAGCAGCTGTAGCCGTTCTTATTTGAAGAGCGGTAGCCTTCATTGCCAGTTCAAGCACGGAATAGGTGTCAGACTTTGCTTTGAAGAAAGGGGTAATAAAAGGTACACAAAAAGCGGGGTGATCAGTGGTGTCACATATCCTTTTTATCTCGGGGTTGACTGCTGATGCAGCAGATACCTGTTTCATCTCGAGGTTGGTTGCTGATGCAGCAGATATCTTTTTTATCTCGGGGTTGGTTGCTGATGCAGCAGCAGAATCACGTTTTCTTGGGTGAGAGAAATGATCTTCACTTGGGCTTTTTGTGAGCATTTCTGAATGATGGACGGCAGATGAACCCTCTGTTGAAGGATTTGGTGAGGGAGATGGGGCTGAAGATTGGCTAGTTGAACGATGGAGTTTTTTCTTTGATGACCAAGATAATGGCAATTGGAATGTTAGATATTCTATCGGTTTAGAAGCAGTATTTGGTCGTGAAGAAGGTTTGGAAACAGGCTGAGAGTTCCGAACATTAGACGGTGATGGAGGAGGTGTAGGCTGTGACTGAGGAGAAGAAACAGGTTGAGACCTTGGAACATCAGATGGTGCCGAAGAGATGGCAATGCTATGTGCGTGGTTGAAGAGGTTGAGAATGAAGATAGAGATGATGAGTAGCATTTGATTATTGGTAGGTTCCATATTTCCCTGGTCTCCTGTAGAGTATGAAAAAACAAACAAAAAGGAGAAAGGGATGAATAGGAACGGTAAAGAAGATAAAAATTGGTAAGTGTTCAGTTATTTATTCCTGAGAATCTGGTATTCCTTACCCAGGAAAATAGGAATGCTATGTAATAATAGCCATTGCGTATGCAAGTTCTGATGTTTCGACACTTTTTTCACGGATTTTGGCTATGGTCTTTATTTCTTTATCATCTCAGCCTCTCAATTATGCTCGTTTCTCTAGCCGCCTCTTGGACAGCATCAAAAGTAACCATAGACGGTTATAACCGGAGGTGTTGGAGTACCTCATCTGTGCCGTTTGATTTATAGCTGATCCATGATTTGGGTAATTTGCATCTTTTCAGATGTAACACTCGAGGGGAAGAGGGGTGATTAAAGCTAAGCCAATAGGACAAGAAAATAGAAAATTTAATTTTAAGTGGTCAGACGTTTAATTTGTTTAGCTCTAACCAGTCCCCTAATAATACAGTAGAGGACCAGTCAGATACCTTTATTCAGCTGCAATTGCTCCATTGGAGGACAATTAGTTTCAACCTTTCAGATGAACACACCGTTGACATTGTTATGATAAGATTTAATTAATTCGTAACCCCGCGCAATCAATCAAACACATCAAGAATTGGAATCAACTTTACCAACGCAGTATCTGATTCACACATACTGCAAGAACAAATCTACAAAACAGATTTGTAGGACCGTTGAAATTAGCGATGAAAATGCGACAATCAATAGTAGGCTTCAAATTATTAATAAACGTGAAGAGCACGTATAAATTTGATCAGTTATGACTAGTTCAAACAAACAGCCATGACAAGATGGGAGAGCCAGGATACCGACTTGAACAATGAGCAATATGTTAAGTGCAGGGGCATCTGACCATTCTAACTGCGTAACTTAGTTGAAATAATAACTGAAACTCCCTCCCATATATAGAAAAAGAAGCCCTCACCTACTCAAAAGAGTAGTTCCATCAGAGGCAATGACTTAACATATAGTAAATGCTTGCATACAGGAAGCTCGTCAATAGATACATACTTGACAACATTGAACAAATTGACCAGCATCAACCGAAAAGAGGAGACAGATACACGAGATGAAAAAGGAAAACTAAATTTTATTGATAATAGATCTGCATTCAACCTTTAGGGTTTTGATCCCTTTATATAGGATAAACTAAATTTTATTGATAATAAATTTGCATCCAACCTTTAGGTTTTGATCTCTTTATATAGGATAAGCATAAAATAATGAAAACACCCAAAAATAAAATAACATAACAATTAAATAAAGCAGAACATATTACTTGTGAATCTTGTGAACATACTATTTGAACCACACTACATTAATCCCTTCACTTAAAAAAAACTCGTTTTCGAGTGATGCAAGCGGATAAAGAAACTCATTCTCATGATACTAGAAGAAATTAACCACATAAAAAGTACTAGAAAATCTATTCTTGTACAAATAAGCCATTACCAAATCATCTATCTCAAATAATATGTACCATCTATGTTGATCAGCATCAGCTTTGCACCGCTTCTTGAACAAATAAGTTATTACCAAATCGTCTTCCTCAAATAATTGCCGCCTATGTTGATCAGCATCAACTTTGTGTCGCTTTGGTTAGCCTTGCAAAATTTCATATTCTTGAGTACTCATCTGGTAATGTTGCAAGCTTGACGAGGCAGATATGCGAGATAATTAAAAAAAAAAAACTAAATTTTGTTGATAATAAATATGCATCCAATTTTTAGGATTCTGATTCCTTTATATAAGATTAGTGTAAAAGACTAAAATACCCTACAATAATGAAAAAGATCCAAAAATAAATAACTTAACAATTAAATAAAGCAAAACATACTGACTTATGAACATACGAATAAACCACATTACAGCATAAAGTTCCAAACAACAGAATTATTTCATACAATTCTACAACCAAGCAAATTAGACTTCTGGCCAGCACGAGAAACCAGTTCAACCAGAGACATTAATGCACTTATTCCTTCAGCAGGGTTAAAGGAACTAGCCCTCGTGATCTGCCTGCTTCACTACAGTGACAGGACAGGAACCATTGTTCACCACATAGTTGCTTACACTGCCCAATATAGCCCTGAAAAAGATACAAATTGAGAGAAAATGAGAACCAATCTGATGAAAGACCCAAAAGAGGCCTAAATCATTGTCCATGTGAGCCATAACGCCATTACTTTCACTTCAGACTTGAATATAAAATTAGAAATTATCTCCCATTAAGAAAATTAGCCAACGAACTCTATGAATCTAAGACAGCGATATGGTTCATAGATAATGGATTATACTGTCCCACATGACTCAAACAGTAGAGAAGACTTTTAGCCCATTGTTTTAAGGAAAGTATTCTACCAAAAACCGTGTACTTTTCAAAAACAGAACCATTAGTAAATAGAAAAATCCAAAAGCAGGTAGCACAACTCACACCATGACGTAAAAAGCCAAAAATCATGTACAACTTTAACCAATTGAAACCACATGAAATCATTAGAAATCGGTTTATATCCATCCAAAATAAAACAAAATCTATACACAGATTCAGCACCATGATGAAGCAAGAACACTAGTGCAAGGATTTGAGAGAAAGCTTAATTAAATTCAACCTCTTAATCTTGCCAAGCCCTCTGTTTCCTATAATAAGGCAGCTCAGAGGAATTTTATCTATAGCTTCACATATCTTCTCACGAGCATCACCCCAGTAAATCTTCATGATCACCGTAACCTGCTCGCATTCGAAAGCATATATATTGGAGTAGTTAAGAACAAAATAAAACAACATATAAATCATGAGATGAAATGCTTTGATTTAACAGACCCAAAAGAAGAACTTTCACCTTCTTCTGCCTAGCCAGTGTGTTAAGGATATCCAGGGTTTCAGGGTCGGGTTTCAATCCATATTTCTTCATGACCACGGGATCAGACAACTCAACTAGAGGAATTAAAGCTGCAACAGCCAAGTTGTACAATAACCAACTAATGGCAAAGAAAAAAAAAACTTGAAGAGAATAAAATAAAAAGAAAGAGAGAAAAAAAATGATTACGTGAACCAGTGACTTCCCAGAGCTGCATCTCTCCATGCTCGTAGCCAACTTCTTTCTGGACGACCACAAGAATAAGGTGATCTCCATCACGAACAACGTTGTCCACCGCCCACTTCAACGCTCTCTTGCTGCATGCAGAGAAGTCTACTGCTACACCGACTCTCCTTTCTTCTTCCATCTCTCTCTCTCTCTCTCTCCGTCGTCTCGGTGCTTGTTTATGCTTTCTGAGTTTTTGATCCGAGTATTGATGTGAATTCAATGAAACGAAAGGGTCTAAAGCAGACCGCAAGTTAAGAGTCTTCAAGGACAGAAAGAGACACGTAAGTGGGAATGCACTATTCGGGATCCAGGTGTATGGTCTCAATCTTTTGGAGCCGTTCGATGGGGCTTTGGCCTCCATGTCGGATGAAGATCGGAGGGTGTATAAGTAGGGGAGATTCTTCTATGGGAATCACGTGAATATTTTCTGACTTTTCTGATAGGGATGTATTTTCCCTCGACCCCCCAAAATGCTCTTTTTTTTTTGTCCCCTAAAAATCCGGCTAAAAAGAAAATACTTCGTACCCCCAAAACTTAAAAAGTAAACTCTAAAACTTAACAGAGTAGGGGGAAATTTGTCATTTCAAATTTATTTTATCTATTTTCTTCTTCTTCACTCAATCCTCAAAATTCACGTCTCTCAACTTCACTTCTTTTCAAAATCTCTTCTTCATCAACCACAACTTTCTTCACATTCCCCTCTGAATCTTCAAAAATTGTAAAATTCTTGCCAGACCCAATACCTAGATATCAAATATTCTTCTTATACTGATCAACCCAATTCTCCAATTTAGCACGGTTGCTGGCACAGTAGTCGGAGATCTAACCAGGGTGTAGCCACGAGAGCGGCGCACAGAAGAGCTATGCCCAGCGTGCGGAGGATCCCTTCTCGATTTTGCATGTCTGCTCCCAGAATGCAGAGAGACTTGCGCGGGCGTATCGAGGTTAAAAAGTGTAAAGAACCATTTGAAATGCCAATCAATAAACAATTTCTAGTTATGAAAACAGAAAGGCACGAATCACGCAAGAAGTTCTTTTGATTAAAACACTGTACGACTTGGAGGAAATCAGACTTCTTGTAGGAGGTTTTGGTGCCGTTGCTTGGGTCATTTGGGTAGTGCCGCAAATATTGATTGTTTGGTTGGTGTTGACGGGCTATTGGGTAGAGATGAAGGCACGAGTGTTGTTGGTGATGCAGAGGGTTTTCTAGCTAGTGATGTAGCTGCGTTGCAAGGTTTTCTGGTTGTGTTGCAGGTTTGTTTGGCTGGTGTTCTGGATTTCCATTTTTAGGTTGATTTGTGGTGAGGTGTGGTGGTTGCTAAATTTTCTGGATGCGTTTGTTTAAAGAAGGAGCTTAATTTTCTGGGTTCCATATTTTTCAGTTTTTTTTTTAAATTGATTTGTATAGTTTGATTTAAGAATTTTGAATGGAACGGATGCAATGAATACGAACTTTTTATTGAATAGGTTATGAATAGCACTGGTAGCAATCCTGTACGGTAAATGGGGAAGATGAACATCAGAAGAGGATGGAGAAACAGGGAGAGGGGTAGTGAAATTGAGAGAGAAAGGGTATTTATGTCTTTCATGTTTGATTCTGTTGTATCTGTTAACTAGGAGGTAAAGACGATTAGGTTTCGGGGGTTTGTGTTAGCTTTCTATTGATAAGGATACTTGTGGATATAAATATTTTGGGGTCGAGAGAAATATCCCTTCTCTGACATTGTACAATGTTTTTAATATCAAGTTGGGTTTAGTGCGTTAGGTGTGGCGTGTACATAAAACTTTTCTCTGCCACGTGATTTAAATATCATTTCGTACTGCCTTTTCTTTATTATTATTATTAATTTGTCTTTGAAATTTAAAAAAATAAACAAAAAATTTGAAAAATCATTCAAAAAATATGAGCTTCTTTTTTTTTTTTTTGGGCTTTTGTTGGTTATCCAATTAAACTAGTCGGTCAGTACCTCTTACAAAATTAAAAAAATAATTTGATTAGTTTAGAAAACACCTCTAAATTTAATTATTTCGTAAATGTGTGAATGAAAAGGTTTGGCAAACCTTTATAAAAATCCATTTTTGGATCAAACTGATAACCATTGCTTGGATGATAGAGAAGAAGATAGGCAGCAGGACCAAAAGTTTGACCCATTGACATTGCCCACTTTGGTAGGCTTTTGAGTGCACCAATTGAGTATTTTAAAACAAACAATTAATGAATTAAGAAAAATACAGAATAAATACATCATATTATTTATATATTTATTTAATAATATTTATTATAATTTTATCTAATGTTTTTCTATAAATGCATGAATGAAAAGTTAGATATTATTGAGATCAATTTTAAAAGTGATTAACTTAATTTTTTACATTTATCAATAATTATTAATCTATACAATTTAATGGTTGTGAAAAAAATTAAAAAGCAGTTCTTAATATTTTTTTAATCATATAGTGAATTAATGTGGATATAGATGAGTATGAGAAATTAAATTTAAAAAAAATTAAGAATTCTTTTAAAAAAATATGATCTCTTCAAACAAATTGTTTTAAATGATATAATATACGCTAATAGAGATGGCACACTAACACTCCCTGACTTTGACAGATTTTAGTATTTTGCAATTGGGTACTTTTTAAAAAAAAAAATAGCGGGATTATTTCAATCCTTAAAATTCTTAATTTAAAGAATAAAAAATTATTATAATTACTTTAAAGATTTTTAATTCTCCTTAAACTCTTTTTCTTCCTTCTATTAAGTATTGAAGGCATACTTAATTTCTTTCATTAGCTAACCTATTTTAAAAAGATATGCAACTTGAAATCAAATTACTACAAATATATTAATTCTCAGTTTCCAAAATCAATCTTGTACATTATTCTATTTATTAAAAAAATCACAATATTGAATTTATTTTATCTCTAAGAGCTTCTATCAAATTGAAAATTATTTTTTATTAATTAAAAACATAATAAAAAATAAAAAATAATAAAAAAAAACTCAAGGTTTACATTTAGAGACAGAATAATAATTCACCCTTTCTTACGGGTAATTTTTGGATTTAAAGGGGTGTCTAAATTAAATATTTAGATTCTACTTTTAAGAAAGGGTGTACCTAGGAAAATGGTGACCCAGGTAAATGGTTTGAAGAAATTTTTGGGGTTCAAATAGCTCCACCCATTAAAAAAAAAAAAAAAACTCCTTTAAAATACAAATAAAAATAACCATTGTTTAAAATTGCTAGAGTATAATAAAAATTACGATGGAACAAGTTGGTCATAAATCACAATCGTAAGAAATTTGTATCAAAGATGATAGAGAATAAACATATCTTCTCAAAGTAGCGACATTGTAACCACCACCTTTGAAAAAATTTGAGTTATTTGCATTCTTTAGTCTTCTCTTTCATAAGAAAAAAACAAAAAAGCAAGGGATAATGAATAAATCGTTGGAATTGGCTTAGCCATATTATTAAATGAGGAAATGACCACTTACCAGGAAATCAGATTTATGTCCTTTTCTTGGCATAGAGAGATTCTTAGAATGGAGCTACAGTTGGAATGGAAATGGTCACAACTCTGATCCCTACACTTCAAAGGAAGTTGTATGAGTTATGTGGTTTTAGGAGATTTTTTTTTTTTTAAGTTGCCTCTGCCATTTCTTTTCCGGTTTTGCCTTTTGCCCATTAAAATTAATCCCTAATTATCGATCACTTGTAAAAAGAAAAGTAGACTGGTAGCTGGTAATAAAGCTAGATGTCAAGTGCAAAATTCATATATATGGTGAAATAATGTGACTTTTAATTTGAGAATAAATCAAACATTGACTCATAATAAATATCATCAACAAACAGAAAATTGGCATAAGTGAAAACTACATGGCAAACACCCATCCAGTTACTCTAGCTATACCTAATTGTTATCAACAAATGAGTATAAAACAATGATCGATGTTGAATATTATTTATTCAATGAAGTCAGCAAAGCTGAGATGCTCCTCTTTCCTTGAACACTAATGGTGGAGGAAAAATGATAGTACAGAGAAAAGAGTTCCCACAAAGACGAGAACGAGCAGCGAAATTCCAACAACAGACATCGTAGTTGAAGGAAACCAAGCCTTCTGCTGATGCTTACCCTGTCCCTCCTCCGTCTTCAACAATACACACCAATTGGTTGATTTATACCCTCTTACTTGCTCACAAAGCCCTTCAAAATAGGAGTCGGTGCTTCTCAAGTCACTCRCATGCTTTCTAAGCCTATTAAACAGATTGTAAGGTGTATCTTCCTCTGACACATGATCATCATCGCCCTCATAGGTGGTTAGAATGCCCCTGCGGCTGAGCAATTTCGCATCTTTGGTGGAGCGGATTAGGCTTGTCATGAGAATGACGTAAGATATGATGTGACGCGTATTATGACGGCTACACTTCTCATACGCAATGAGATTCATGAAGAGGCTTTCTGTATATTGGTGCACTTGTATAGGAGGAATTTGGAGGACTCCTTTGACAAATTTGATGTCTAATAAGTTCTCCGTTCTTGACCTCTTGAACCAGATTCCTCGTTTCTTTTGGAGCTCTCTTGCACTAGGCAAATCAACACTATTTGAAGTGTGCTTTGGCTGGATTCTTGGAATTGTTGGGAGGAAACAATGACGGATCAAATCAAGTAAATGGTTCCCTTCTTGGCTAAACTTCTCCCGATGAAGTTTATGGTCTCCTGGAATCATATTTTTAAAGAATC
>JANKKB010000618.1:0-10428 GCA_026225775.1 Bursera palmeri
ATTCAACCCACCCACTTGCCACCAAAATCTCCCTCACCCTATTTGTAGATTTCGAAAGGTCCATTATCCACGGAGCCTGTCTCATCTACCTCTCCTCCCCACATAGAGGCCTCCTCTCTCTTGACATGCATTCTTTGAGTATACACGATATCCTTGATGTCGAAAATGAAAAACCTTTGTCGTAGTCTCACCGTGGTACGCCTGACGTCGTTAAAGGAAGCGACCTCACTGTTATGCTCTTAGGTCAAATTTCATTTTTAGTTCTCTACTCTACCTTGCCCACTTCTCCAGGTCTGCTGTGGCTCCCACCACTTAACAACCAAGGTACTCCGTTCCTTTAAACTCAATGTCAGTCCATTCGGGCAAGGTCTGTGTTCCCTTGTCAGGACACGCCTGCAGCACGTGTTCGTTTCCACGTGTCACTTAACCTTCCAAGCTCTATGGACGCTGTGATGACGGCAAAAAAGGAACGTTCATACTATCCACTACCACGACTGATGATGCGGTTGGTAGATTATTTGCTGGTACGTGGTTTAAAGTTTACATTCCTGATATTGAACAACTTTGGAGAATCAACCGCAGGGTTTGCAATTTCAAAATGGACAATCACATACCATCCTATCTATTTGCCTTTGCTGCGGGATGCATGAGCTACATTCGGGTGGGACCCAGGACCCGGATATTTTCAGATGCACAGTTGATGCCAATAATTGAGAAAGCATCGCAGCAATTCAAGAAGGTGCATAAATTGATAAGGCAAGTTGAAAAGCTTTCTTTATTTACTGTTTTTTGTTCGTAATTTGGTTGCAAGAATTTACTTGAGCACTTTATTTATTTAGCTTCTTATTTTTTTTTTAGTCAAGGGGTGGCACTGTTCGGTGATTATGAATGGCCTCTGTTTGATTTATATATTTTGCATCTGGATCATGCATACGGTAGAATGGAGACTCCAATGACACTGTTTTTGGTGCCCACTATGATCAGCGGTGAAGTTACCGGGCTTGATGTTGCGATGCGTCGACTGGCGCGTGCTTGGACAGGGAATTTGGTTACTCACAAAACTAATGAGCATTTATGGTTGAGTGAGGTATATGATTTGTAAATGCTTCTGATCTCTGTAACTGTCTGTTCTTTCTGTTTATAAAGGTGCAATTTGCAAATTTTTGTAGATAATTTCTTTCTTTTAAATAAAAAATAAAAAATTCGTAGAAAATTAAATTAGGAATTCTAGAACATATCTTTTTATTGACTTTTAGCAGAGATTTATGTTTTGAATTATATTCAGTTAGTAAGTTTGTGGTTGTAGGGTTTTGCATTGTTTGCGGAGAGAAGCTTGATAGAGGTTGTGCAAGGGAAAGAAAAAGCAGATTTAAGTATTAGGATTGGTTGGAGCCACTTAAAAGAAGAAATGGAAAGGTTTAGGAACAACACGGAGTTCACAAAACTCAAAACTAATATGATGGGAGTCAAGACCTGGGGTCAATGGTTCTAATAGTGATAATGCTTATCACTGTCTCTTCAATGGTTAGGCCCGAAAGTTCTTTATCTGTTAATAAAATATTTTATTTGGAATGATGAGATTCGAACCCGCCACACATGCATTCAAAATCCTATCCCGCCTCTTACTGTTGGGCCATAGTTCACCTAAGGTACATTTTATAAAAATATTTATTTATTTTTAACAAAACCCGACCAAAACCCGACTCGACCTGAGTAAATCAAGACTCGCCGGATTCATTTTTGCCAAAAC
Organism: Bursera palmeri; assembly: GCA_026225775.1. NCBI lineage: Eukaryota > Viridiplantae > Streptophyta > Magnoliopsida > Sapindales > Burseraceae > Bursera > Bursera palmeri. The sequence continues at coordinate 1,751 of JANKKB010000618.1, forward strand.
CCGAATTTGGGTCACATTTGGATCGGTTTCGGGTCAGTTTCGGGTTGGGAGAAACCGACCTGACCTGACCCGTGTCCACCCCTAGTTTTTAGCTAGAGAAACTTAGTTTATGTGGTATACTTAAGACTTAAATGTTTGTCTACTTGCTGAGATGGAAGATAACTGATCTTTTCTTATGAAAGAAAAGCCTTTTAGAAAGTACCTTATTCATTTAGGTTGGACTCTTAAATGCAATACTGTTTCTTTTTTTCTCTTTTTGACTGTGGATTCCTTATTTTAAATTAGTTTTGTGCGTGAAAAGTGTATTTCTAGGGTTGCTTAGTCCTTAGTTACAATTGTCTTACATTATTATTATTACTATTTTTGTCATGCAGGTAGAAGCCTTATATAGACTTCATAATCTATCAAGATCCTGGGACCTTAGGATGAAAGAGGGATTTCTAAAGCTCGTGAACGAATTGGAATGACCAAATTTTTACTTTTTAGGTGGTTGGAAACATGGTGTATCTTTGGCCACTCCTTGTATAGAGAGTAATCCGTGATGTAGGAACACGATGCCAAAAATAGTGTTTGATATCGCTCATGGTTAATGTCGTCCTATAGTTAGAGGTGCCATTGACTCTATTTTTTAGAGCATGAAGTTGATTTTGTATAACAACTTAACTCAAAGCCCAAATCTTGATGTTTCTAATCGGCTAAGACCATGATTACTTATTTTACTGCACATAGGCAGATTACTTTCTCATCTGAAACGCCCTTCAATGCTGCATCTTCGCCATCAGTTTTTTTGTTAGACATGCATGGGTTATTATCATTATTTTATTTTGCCTTCTTGAGGTTATTTATTGGTGGTTTATTATCGGGAATTTTGCCGGCTTCATTATTCTGCTGTTTTCTTAGATTAAGTATTCAGTTTGCATACTTTTCTTTATTTGAGATTCCCTTATTAATAGCTATATTTTTTCCTGGCATGTTATTGCCTAATTGGCGGTTATGATGATCCCTACCATGCTGGCATTAATTGCGTTAGGCAACTTCAGAGTTTGCTGTGTTAATTGCGTGAATTCTACCTAGGATTACATTTTGGATTTCTGGTGAACATTTTTTAGATGGCTTGCTTCATTTGGATTCTTGATCTTCTAAAAATTGCTGGTAACGCAGGTGGATAATGCTCTGCTTCTCGGTGCTGGTGTTGCTTTGAAGTCTATTGGACGTTAATGAAGCTAATTTGGGGCTTGCTTTTCCTTTCGAAGAGTCAGCCAAAGTTGTTTCGTTCGTCATTTTTCTTTTAAAAGCAGCATATGTTTTAGTATTTGGGGAATTTCGTTAGATAGCCTACTTTAAAGTTATATTTATTTAGTTGCTTAGCATGTGTTTTTGAGTTACTTGAAGATCATTAGAACTAAACAACAATAAATTGGTATGGGACATGATACAAAATCAATCTCCGGTAAGTGCAACATAAACTAAAACTGTGGCGAAGCATATTGACAATATTGTTTTAGGCCTAGCTCTTAATTAAGAAAAAAATAAAATTATGTTAGATATATGATAATTAATCTTTGCTATTAGCATTAGCATTTTCTTTTTATCAAACAAGAGTGAAGAAAGATTTGTAAAATATTTTATTTAATCTCTTCTAATATTTAATTTTTTCTTTTACACTAAATAACTTTAGTTTATATGCATCGAGTTGTTATAGATTCTCAATCAAAATATATGAGTCTCTACAGTGCTATTTCAGTGCATTTGTCCTAAATGTATTTTGAGAATTGTTCTTCGATAGAAATGTTTTTTCAGTTTAGTCTTGTTGTAAGAAGAATATTCATCACATTTTTGATATATATTTATTTTTTATCAAGCTTAACGACATTGATAAAATTTCAATGCGAAGTCCAGTCTAGCCAAAAAACTTGCATTACATCGTCAGAATTATAAGGATAAAAGGGTGATCTTAGAAAATAAACCCACACAGGGTGATGGTCAAATTTAATAATATTCCTAAATAACGAGTCTGAATGTATTAACTTCATAATTGAAAAGAGTAACACCTCTTTATCTCCAAACTCGGAGGCCAGTCCCACACCTTTGATAGCTTTTCCTTCTCAAAATCGTAGACTATGGTGTAACTGGGAAATTGGTAGTACAACTTCTTCCATTGTTCAACAAATCCCAACAGCTGAAGATCTGCAAGTGTGTGGATGGGCAGTCGTTCTATTCTTTTATAGAAAAGAGAGTCCTACCAGTCCCACTGACGCCTTTCATCTCTGTATTTCCATAAATGAAGTCCTCGGTGTGCACACTGAAGAAATCTATCAGATTTCCACAGATAATTGCTATGTAACATACCCTGTGGTAGACGAGTCAGCTCCGGTCTGTCTATCTCCATATCGAATCCGAACATATTTCCATTCCATACACAAAAAAACCTGGACTTATAATGGATGGTGTCATGGCTAAAATCAACGTTCTCTATCTCGGGATCCATGGTTAAATATAGAGATAATTCCAGGTAGTTCATTTGATTTGTCCATTCCCTCGTTTTTGCAAAATATACTGAATATTGCAATCCACGGGGTGGTTCAGTGTGATCACCATAAACGAAGTGGCAAATCACCTTAAAATTGGATGATCTATCAAAAGCCAACTTCGCATATTGTCTTATGGTACACATCTGCTTAAGGTAATACCATTTGTCCATCAATCTATTGTAGGCAGCATATCTGATAGAGGTTGGACAAACTTGATTTAGGTCGTCATTCCGGAAGAGAAGCATATCGTTACAAGAGTCTGTCAATGTCAAGTTGTCATATCCTGATCTTGTTACTTGTGGTACTTGAAAGTCTTCGTACAAATCACCTCCGACCCTAGCACGTAATACTCTTACGATCCAAAATGAGTTGGTTTCAACCACAAAATTGGAGTGTAATTTAACCAACACAACCAAGGCATTCAACCATTCAATGCTTCCCAAAATACCACCAAATTATAGTCAACACTACCTAAATATCTTCTCTAAAACAACTCCCAAATTCGGCAACAACAACACAAGAATTGAGGGAGTTCAAGAACAAATAAAACTTACATATAATGGTGCCAATAACACCCTCAACACCAACTTGAGGCTCCAAGAATAAAAGACAATGTCTACCAACTTGGATATCCACCACTCCAATCCCTTGGCACATGGAAAGGATAAAGGAAATTTTCGGAGAGTTTTTCTCCCAACACAAAAACTGTTCAACTTCTATCTCATTCAAAATTGTGTATTCAATACAAATAAAAGGCCTTACATGTTGTGCCTTACACATTACACAAGCTGGACAAAAATACTCCTGAGTTATCCCTTTCAAACAAAAAGAAAAAGGGGTAAAATTGTGAAATCCATATTTGGTATCGGGGCGTGACCTTTTGGGCACCGGGGTGCAGACTTACTGACTTGGGGCACCGGGGCATGGCCGACTTTTAGCGTCGGGGCACAGACTTTCTGACTTGGGGCACTGGGGCGTGGTTGGCTTTGGGAGCCGGGGCACCGACTTTCTGACCTGTTGGCACTGGGGCATGGATTTGGGCGTCGGAGTGCGGACTTGCTGACTTACCGAATTTTGCCAAATTTGGTTAAGGCAAAAGAGGGGCAATTTGAAACCTAAAGTTACAAAAAGTACTCCTACATATATTTAAAGCTAAATACAACTAACAACATAAATACAACAATTTTAACTTAAGAACCACATAAAACTCAACATCTCGAGAGGCGATATAATCCAACTAATTAGGGTTTAGATTGATTATGTTGCATTTCATGATTGAGTTGGAGTTCAAGGGACTTATTTGGACTTGAAGGAGGGACATGTTTGGACTTGAGACTGTTAGAGCTTGAGACAAGGCTTGCGGATTCGGATCACCAACCCCCTTAATTCATCAGTGGCATCAACATTTGTATCTCTAGATTGTATGACAAGTTGGAACAGGTTCTTGGTAGCGTTAGGGAGCGAATTTCTCCAATAACATTTTTCCACTGATGGCATACCAGTTTACACTTAATGAGTGGTCTAAGGCACATACGAGGGAAGATCAAATTTTGCATCACATAATCTCGAACGTGGGGACTTACACGACGAATGGCTGGGCGTTCTTCAACATCTAAGTGGAACAAGATAAAAATTATCGTCTCAGGAACCAATTTTAATGATATTAAATAAATAAAAGATAATAAAACGGTTAATCATATCATGTACCATTGCTGCAAAGTGAGAGTCTAAACGAGGCCCTTTTCTAGTACTGTCGCGGGGAGGGCGATTGGCTTTGCCACTCACTTCCAATGTGTGTACGCGAGCGACAGAGAGAGAGAGGGAGAGGGTGGAGGAGGTAACGCCGACAGAGACTGGTAGGCCGTGTCCTTTGCCTCTCGCTTTGTCGTTGTTGCAATATTATACTAGGAGTAGCCACTTTTTACTAGGAAACTACTTTTTTTTTTCCTTCACTTGAATTTTCCGTTTGAGGTAATTATATATATATATATATATATTTATTTATTTATCTACTAACAGAAAATTTCTGCAAACCCAAATAATAGTGATGGTTACTGCTATTTATGTGCTTTTAGAACGACTTTCATACCCTTCAATTAAAAAAGAATTTCTATACCTACTATCAACTTAATTATATCACATTATCTATTTTATTATATATATATTTTTATTTTTACTGCTTTAGTAATGTATTACAACATCAAAATTATATAAGTGGGATAAATAAATAATTTATATTATATTTAACATCCTGTGTTAAATTTTAATAACGATGGATTTTTATGTTGAGGTTGTTCCTTGTTTCCTAACTCAGTATTTTATAAGAAATATAAAAAATATAAGGAATAATAAATTTGAGTTATGTGATAAATAAAAGTCTTAAGTATAGAAGATCTCTATCTATAAATAATGAGAGAATAACTAGATAAACACCTTGTAGGAATATTGAAATGAAATAATATTTATTCATATAGATATAGGTTCTCTACGGATTTAAACCTGATGGAAAAATCAATCCAATGTATTTAGTACTCTTGCTTAATGAGAAAATTGACCAGATTCTAATGATTCAAATGTTGTATGAGAAAGAAAAAAAACCAGAAGATGTCACATATTACTTTTGATCAAAAATCAATTTGATTTATTTCATAGCATTAGCTTAATGAGAAAATGGATTTCATTCTATAGAATCAAATGTACGGGACTTAAATGAATAATGGAAGGGAATAAAATAAAATCAGAAAATAAAAGGGAGGGAAAAATAATAAAGGAGATGAGAATAATTACTTTTGTATATTTATGATCAAATAGATTTATATCTTTATCTGTAAAAATAGACAATTGATGTCAAACCACGTTAAATATTATAATAATATGTCTTCATCCGTGAAAATAGACAATTTATGTCTTTATTTACAATAATTTTTTATAATAATATATTAATTTTGTTATGTAAATGCATTTTTATTATTTGTTTTGGAGAATCAGACGACGATTTTTTTTTTTTAAATGAAATCTATATTTCATTTAGTTAAGTTTTCTTGGAGGGCACGGCACTTGCCTTAGAAAGGATGTAGAAAAGGAAAATTTACCAAAATAGCCACTTAGAGGGGGTCAAATTGAAAAATAGCCTCCCTTCACTAACTCTTTCATCCACCTAGCCAAAGCTATAGTAAAAATTTATTTCTGTCGATTATACCCCCGTCTCCTGCATATTCAAAGAACAGTAATAAGTCCAAGACTAGGACCGTGATAGGTCCAATGCCAAGACCGTGATAGGTCCAAGACTATGATAGTGTCAGACCTTATACAGTCATAGCTTTAGACCTTACACGGTCCTAGTCTTGGACCTATCACGGTCTTGGCATTGGACCTATCACTATCCTGGTCCTGGACCTATCACGGTCCTAGGCTTGGACCTATCATGGTCCTGTCCTTGGACCTATCACGGTCCTAGACTTGGACCTAACCTAACAACCAAAAAACTGTTCTCCACAGGGGTATAATCGGTAGAAACAAATTTTTACTGTAGCTTTGACTAGGCGGAATAGAGAGTAAATGAAGGGAGGCTATTTTTCAATTTGACCCCCTCCAAGTGACTATTTTGGCAAATTTTCCTGTAGAAAATTACACAAATATCACTGCCTGTTGGTTACTGAAGTTCCAGTTGCTTTCTCACGCGTTAAGATTGAAGGGTTAAAACAACTTTTAGCAAATAAGATTTATCAAAAACTCAGCTTATTATAAATTTTTTAACTTAAATTTAATACTTATTTATTTATTCTAACCTAACAGTAAAAAAAACTTATTTAGTTAAAATAAAAAAACTATTTTTTAACTTCTTATTTACTTATTATAATTTGATAATGAAAAAATTTATTTAATTGATACAAAAAAAATTGTCTTTCAATTTTTTCTTTTTCATTAATAGATTGTAACAAATCAAATATCATAAAAAAAATATTTAAAATTAATTTAAAAAATTAAGTTATAGTAACCTAACCCTTTATTAAACATATTAAATTGATGAGTTTTATTTAGAAAAATGATTTCATTAATAAATGTTAGGTTCAAATATAAATAAGTTGCACATAATTTTATTTATTATTATTGGTACAAATGTTGTATTTACCTATTATTTTAATAAAATGGTTGATGGTCTTATCGAACTCGATTCTCGAGTTTGAAGGAAAACAGAGGTTTGAGAATTTTGGGTGGTTTGAGCGATTAAACTTTGAGAAATTATAATAAATAACTTAAATTATGAGATCTTTTGATAATAATCAATCCATCAATTTATAAATTTATTTAATTATTTATACATGTTGCGATGAAAATATCATTTATATATTCTATCTTTTAAATTCAAATTATCCATCATAATCTCTATCTTCTTGAGATTTCTGATATTAATTTAGAATCTTCTTAATTGATTGAAGTTTATACAGAGCCGTCTATTATAAAATGGTTAAAAGATATTTTTATTACAATTGTTATAAATATGTAAATAAATTATATAAATTGATGGGTTAATTGTTTTTAATGAAACCTCATAATTTAATCTAGTTGTTTTAATTTTCCTTAGACTTTTGCTTGGAAGAGGGAATATGAGAGAGGTAGAGTGGGGATTCTTTTAATTTTCCTTAAGACTTTTGCTTGGAAGAGGGAATATGAGAGAGGTAGAGTGGGATAGAGAAATCAAATAAAACATGAAATATGTTGGTTTTCAACTCCGCCCTTAGATTTGGCTAAAAGGTTTTAGAGTAAGATGACTCAATCCTACACGGCTTGGCTGGAAAATATCACTGATCACCCCTGGTTTTGCCCTGATCTCCTCCGATGGGATTTTTGGGCTTTTTCTCATCTATCATCCTTTTCAGTCAGGAAAGAAAACACAACAAAAAGCTTATCAGATACAAGTAAAGAATCCAATTTTACTCGGTCCCCACAACCCGACGACACCTTGTCTCCTCCCCATGAAAGCAACCCTAACTATATTGCGAACCCTTAAGTAGAAACTAAACCATTTGAATTGGAGTCCACAAACTGAAGCAAACCGATCAAAATCTTAAGAGACGGTAAGTAATTTCTATGGTGTTCACCTTAAAGCTTGGTTCTATGTCATTGCACGTCTTTTTTCTTAGGGCTATGGAGGTTTGTTTAAATATTTTCATTTTTTTCTTCATGAACAATCTGTTTCTGGTTGTGTTTGACACCATTGGTGTGTATTTGTTTAACGGATTTCATACAATCATACAAAAGGAAACTATAAATTTCAGGTTTTAGGAGAAATTGGGGTTTTGTTATATATTCAACAATTTGTGTCAGTTTGTTTAATAAATCGTATAGGATTTGATTAACAGAAATGTATTAATAGTTTGGACACAATATGCACCTAATTTATGAAACATTTCTGTATCTGCATCAGTTATTAAATGAAATTGTTGCAAACCATTATAAGGTCCTTTGTTCAGATAACTGCTTATTTAAATTTATCGGTCTGCTATAACTTTATTTTTAGTAAGTTTGGTGGAAGCCTTATGCATAATGAGTGAATCAAATTGGCTTAAAACTTCCTTTTCAGGAAGAAAGAAGAATTGAATTAATATACATATATATATATATATATATTAATTCAATTCTTCTTTCTTCCTGAAAAGGAAGTTTCTGTGGCATGTAGGTTAGGCACCCTCCAGGAAATTTTGATGAAGTTTAGAGACCTTATGTATCTTTGGCCGTTCCTTTTATTGTAGCGAGTAATNCTGTGATGTAGGAAGGCAATGCCAAAAATTGTGTTTGATGTGGCTCATAGTATATGTCGTCCTATAGTTAGAGGTGTCATTGACTATTTTTTAGAGTATGAAGTTGAGTTTGTATAACCACCTAACTCTGAGCCCGAATCTTGATGTTTCTAATTGGCTAAGACCATGATTACTTATTTAGCTGCACATATGCAGGTTATTTTCTTGTTTGAAGCACCTTTCAATAGTGAATCTTCGCCATCAGTTTTTTTGTTCAGACATGCGTGGGGTATTTTACATTATTTAATTTTTCCTTTTTGAGGTTATTTGTTAGTGGCTTATTATTGGGAAATTTGCCGGCTTCATTATTCTGCTGTTTTTTTTTTTTTTTTTTTTTTTTTTTAAT
>JANKKB010000619.1:0-11923 GCA_026225775.1 Bursera palmeri
ACAACAAAATAACAATAATTAAATATAAAAGAAATTCTCATTTAGGAGGCTATGCAATCCAATTAGACAATATCTAAGGAGATTTCATTGCATCCTAATAATTTAAGCTTCATTACCATTTGGACTTGTTCTGGTTGAAATTGAGCCTGGACTTGATTGGGCTAAAATTGAAGGGTATCCGGATTCGGATCATACTCCACTGGTTGGAGAGAATTTGTCGTCAAATTAAAAAAATTGTTATCTCCCAAGTAACCTCCAAGCAATACCATACAATCCCTTTGAGTCCTTGAAATGTCTTTTAGTCCCTTAGCACTTCCCAAATCTTTCCACAATGTTGTGCTCATCTTCTTGCCTTTCAAATTCATAAAAAGATTCTTCCCAAATTCTTAGTGTCTTGTTGACTCCTAAGAAATCAAAATGGTCTTCTTCATGGAATTCTCTATCCAAGATCTTCTCAAATCTTTCCTTTGGTACACAAGGTCTGTTTTCCTTGCAAAGAAATTCATCTTGAATTGAGAAACCATCAACACCTTTACTTGAGCATTCAACCAAGGTCGTTCTAATCTCATCATCAAGCATTAACATATTTCTCTCATTGGCTTCCTCTAGAATTTCCTCCTCTAAAATTTCTTCTCCACTCTCAACATTTTCTCTTTCTAGCTCCTCGAAACCTTTCCTAGCAATGGCAATGTCACTACTTAAGGTATTAGTAACACTTGGGTCCTTTTCAAAATGTTGACTTTGGATTAAGGGTTAGGTGTTTATGGTTTGTCTTTAGCTGACAGATTCATGGATTGGAGGTGTGGGGTGTCGGATTTTGGTAAACTTGGTCATCAATGTTGTCAAAGCATCCATGTTTCATTTTATCTCACGAAGCTCAAATTGCATCTTCATGTTGGCAAGGTCATTTAACCTATTTGAATTGGCAATCTCAATTTCTNTGCAAACGTTTCATCCTTTTTTTGACTTTGGTGAGGCATGGTGGAAGTGTGGGTAAAATTTGGGTAATTTTAGCTTGCTGTGAACAGTACCCAAGAATAATGCTCCTTAAATAGTGATAAGGAATAGTAAATATGAATAGTGAATGGTAAACAGTAGTGGAATAGTACTAAGGGAATAGTTGTAATGGGATAAACCTAATAGAATAGTGTTCTAGTCCTAATGTAATGAGATANACTAAATGGGAATAGGATCTAGTTGGGATGGGATTGGTTTAGTTGGATGGGTAGAGATTAAGGTCAAAGGAGTTGGTGTAGTGGGGTGAGGTGGCTTTGGGTTGGTGAATGGATGAGGTGGGTGGATGAAGTGTTTGTGATGTGGCAAAGGATTAGCAATGCCAAGTGGGATGGGTGGGTGGAAGGGAGATTGCACATTCAACTTCTAGATAAGATAAGAAACTATTCACTCTCTTCAACCTCATGCATCTTCACCATTAACAAAGCTTCAAGAAAATCAACAATGGCAAATCTCTAAATACATGCAAACAACTCAAAAATTTTCACTCCAATCAACAACCTAGAGCTCTGATACCAAATGAGGATGTTCTTAAATACTTATTGGAGTGATTTCTGGAACCTTTAAAATGGTATTTCAGGATTACTGTTCATCCCTCCTAAAACCCTAATTTTTCTACACTAAATCAACCCAAAATCAACATACATTCATCCTATCTAACATCCTTCAACATAATCAACAACTTATACTTCTCCAACAATCAACAACAACTCAAAAAGGAACAACAACATTCAACTTTCAAAGGAAAAAAAATATGAAAACTTACAATATATTAGTTGCCAAAAGATTCAAACATAAAGAATTGAAAATCCACCAACTTGAACTAGTCACCACCACTCCTTGGCTTGGAATGGATAGACAACACAATCCCATGAGAGAACTCTCTCAAAGATAAGAACACACAAAGTGTTTAAGTTTTTAATTTCAACAAGTGTAATCTATTACAAGTGAAATGGCCCTTAATATAACGAGGCCTTGTACAAGAAAACGTAAGGACAAAAATGCCCCTTACTTGACACTTACAAGCAAAACAAAATAAAGGGCAAATGTTGAAATCCGAAGATGGGCGCCGCGACGGTAGACGATTGGCGTCACAGCGGTTAGCTTCTGACTTGTGAAGCACTGCGGCGATGGACCTTAGTGCCGAGGCGGAAAACATAAATTCTAAAAATGTCGAGGAGGCAAAGGCTGAGTGCTACAGCATTTGCTTACGAGCGCTGTGGCGCTTAGCTACTGACTTGTGGCCTAATTTTACACAAAAATTACATGAAGGTTTACAACTCAACACTTTACAAATATAACCTAAATACAACAATACTAGACAAATACCAATGAAAAGTTTACAACCTAAAATATTTAGATACGAATGGAAATACAACAAATTACAACAAAATAATAATAATTAAATATAAAAAAAATCTCATTTAGAAGACTATGCAATCAAATTAGACAATATCTAAGGGGATTTTATTGCATCCTAATGATGAATTTAAGCTTCATTACCATTTGGACTTGTTCGAGTTGAAATTGAGCTTGGACTTGATTGGGCCGAAATTGAAGGGTGGCGGGATTCGGATCATCCTGACAAATAGCCTCAAATCGGTCCTTTATTGACCTGGAAATGAGAAATGAGAAGTTCTTCATGGTTGCCACTGTTGCTAATTTTGTCTTCAGTTCCAATTTATTAGTAAACATTTCACCTACAAGTATCTTAAATTTGTGGTTAACTTACAACTGACCATCATCTCCTCTTGGTAGGTTTGCATCCGCAATAGGTGGCATCTATGAATCGTTATCCAAAACTTGACATGAACTTATGGTAGAACAAACATTGTTCAAATATGCTCCAAATGGAAATGCCATGTTTGCATTGTGTCAACATCTTGGTCATGAACGTGGTCCTCCTCTATATCATCTTTATTATTGTAAAATGGAAAGTTTCCATTATCTTTATTGTTTTCAACGGGAATGTTTTCATCATCTTCATGCTCCTCTAAATTTTCATTATTATCTGGTGAACTAACTGTATCATTTGGGTTACTTTAATATAAAAGAGGATGTGAAAGTTGAAGGTTTCAACTGACTTATCTGATTACTTGTGCTAGACTAGATTTGTGAATGTCTTTTGGCCCATGAAACATTTCTTTTGCCACCAGTCCAGCAACTAGATCAATTTTGTGAACCCTTAAAAGTGGCATAACAACTGGATCAACTTTGTTAACCCTTTCAACCAGTGCAACCACTGCATCAACTTTGTTAACCCTTTGGGCTACGGGATATGCCAATTAAAAACAAATACAGGCAGTCAAATTGACACGTATTTGCCTTTTGGACTCTTTAGGCCTGTTAATACTGCTTGTTAAGCCCGTTAACCCTTTAATCCCACTTGTTACGCCCATTAATCTACTTTGAGCTTAACAGGCCTAATATCTTTATATTCGCAGCTCATTTTTTGGAGTCAAATTTTGTTCCAATGATCAGTTTAACTACAATCTAATTACAAACCATCTGCCTTCTAGTTTTTCCAATATTAATGCATAATCTAAGGTAACTAATAATTCTAATGAAAAAGTTTTATCAAAAATGGAGAAAAAAGGCAATGAAGAGTAATACCTCACTTCTCTTTTATCACTGATGTAGTAAACTCAAATCTGATCTTCGATATTGTGTTTATTTTTTATTGTATACGGTAATCTAATTAAGAAGTCGTAGGTATTTACTACAGGTAGATGAGATATTGTTAAGGGAGAATAGAGTAGAGAGTGAAGTAGAATATATAATAAAGGTATTTTGGCATTTAAAATGAGATTGGATAGACAGATCCGAAGATTAGTAAATTATGTTATTTTTTTAACGCCTCCTAATCTGGTTAGTTCTTCTAAATTCCCAAAAACTTATTCTCACCTAGACATGAGTTTGATGAAGAATTTGCTTCAACTCTCCATTTGTCCAAGTCTTGTACCGGACATTATTTTAATCAGAAAAATGTTATCTTATATATGGGAATGGTCAAAGACAAGCCCTTTGATTGATTTGACCAATATTTTATTCCTGTTAGGGCTGCAAAATGTGTCCTACCCTATAGGCATAAACAAGCATGTGTTTTTCATCCTATTTCTTGGTAGGATTGAATTATCTATCCCATTTTATGTTTTTATTTATTTACTTTATCTAAATGGATGGTACCCTCATCGCGATTAGCACTTTATATTTTGTTAAATGATATACTGATTCACCATTTTTCGCTTTTGGAATAGAGAATATTTTCATCTTTACTCGGCACTCTCTGATTTTTGTGGAACTCAAGATTGTTCTACTTCACCGGATCAATTTAGAATTTCAATAGAATTAAATATGAGTACTTATTCTATTCATAATTCTTTCGTTGTAAAAGTTGTACTCGGAAATTTTTACTTTATTTGAATATTCTTGAATCATTATCATAAAGTTTTATTCAGAATTTTTCCAATAGGATTAAATTGACAAGTTTATCCTGTTCATAATATCAATGAATATTTCTGTCCTACTCGGATAATTTGATGAGTTCAATAGAATTAAATATATTTATTTATTCTACTAAGAACTTTTGGAAAAATATACATAAATAATTGAACTAAATCTTTATCCTACTTGAAAGAATAAAATTTAACTAAGGAGAGTCTATTCAATTAAGACTTTTAAAGACTTTTTATAAGTTAGATTCATAGGTTTCTAATGACTTTTATATACTTTTCATAATTATGAAAAATATTTATAAACTTTCATTTTAATGACTTTCATAGACTTTTATTGAGAGATTGATATATATTCATAAACTTTCATACACATTAACGGACTTTTTTAACAAAAAATTGATAAACTTTTATGGGTTTCAAACAATATAACATATATTTTATAAATAAATAGATAAATCTATAAACCATCTCAATTAGATAAATATATAACTGAAATAACAATTTTTTTAAAACATTTCAATATTCATTAACATCCTTAGTAACAATAAATCTCTACATTTCATTATTATTAATATATCTAATATCATTCCATATCAAGGGTTTAAATTGATGGAATCCAATACTCATCATGATATATGGGAGAAATTACATTAACCTCCCGATTAAATTTTGATAAAACAATTAACTCTAGACTTTTGTTAAACTAACACTTATCCCCAAAAACTAACACTAACCTCATAAATTTTTTGGGATTAAATGTTAATTTTTGTGAAAACAGTGATAATTTTTATGAAATAAGTATTAGTTTAACAAAAATTTAAAGTTAGGTGTTTTCTCAAAATTTAACTGGCGGGTCAGAATAAATATCCCTAATATATGTAACTTGAAGGGGCTTTCTCACTGCTTCCCATGCTCTCCCTTGTTTGTTTTCTGTCAGAAGCTGCATCACGAAGCTTTTTAATATTCGGTTCAGTGGATTTCTTTGTAGTATGGGCCAGATTTTGGTAAATTTTTGATAAGGATGCTTGTGCATTCGGTGATTGCCAATACAACCAATTTGATATTGATCTGATTGCTTGAATTGCTTACATTCTTGCTTGCCAACTGACGTCTTCCTCCCGAAATGAAGTTTTAGGCTCTTGACTCAATATTTCTGCTAGTGTGCACAATTAGTTATGTTTTGGTAACCCAAAAACTTGGACAATTATTAAAGCACATACTTTCGTAACAGCTTTGCTCATGGCGTCAACAAATTTTGTTTGAAATTTCTTCACATCGATGAATATGTTTGAAACACGAGTTCCGATTGGATTGCCTGCTCCCACTCTTACGTTGCCACGTGCCTGTTTAGATATTAGCTATTCTTGCCCTGCTAAGTCCGACCTTTCCACCATCCTGGGTTCACAAGGAACAAAAATTGGTGAAGAATTGAGATATTTTAAACTTGTAATAGAGAATATAGGAGAAGAAAGTATAGGGTGATTATGTAATAATTCTAGTTGTCTATTACCGGCTATTTTAAAAAAAAAATTACACTGACGAGATGCAATCTGCTGGGCACGCTTGTATGGCCTCCTAGATTTTGTGTTCAGGATCAGCCCACTGCCCAACAACTCTGGCTCTTCCATACACTGATTCTATAGCAAGTGTATTCTCGGCAAATAGGGCATATTTCAAACAACTATGTCAGAGAGAACAGATTAAGCTTCATTGAGTATGATAGCTATGTCATGGCCTGCAGGCCCTGCAATATCAGGATGGCATCTCTTCTGCAGCATACGATATGCGGTTTTGATTTGGACTTGATCAGAAGTGCCATCGATGCCCATAAGACCATAGACATCCAAGTCTATATTGTTGTTCAAACACAGAATGTTTTTTTTTTTCTCTTCTATGAAACCTGAAAATCTTTTAAAATAATAATAAATAGTGAAAAAAATTATGAAGTCTATTATTTGTATCTCTCATTTTAAAAATCAACAAAAATCTCTCATATAAAAAAATTTATAAAAATCATTAACTTTTTAATACTCCATAACCTTCATATACTTTTAAAAAATATTGATTAAACATCCCAAAATTTTTACAAACTTTTTAAAAATCTTCAAAAGTCTATATTGAATACCTTATAACTTTTATAGAATCTTTAAAAATCTATAAAAATCTTAATTGAATACACGCAAACTTTTTAATTTTATAAAAATCTTTAAAAACCTATAAAAATCTTAATTGAATACACCCCCTAAATGTTAATCTCATTCAAACTTTATTAAGACATCTATACAAGAAAAATAAGATTTAATCTTCCAGTGTTCGTAACCTAACAAAATTTATATGTATATCATTATACAAGACTGATTGCACGATCGTATGTGTGCAGATTTGATATTATAAGGTAAAATTTCAAATACAGCTTTAATTGTTTGCCTAATCCCATTTACAAATGGGGTAACCCTATCTTTATAAAGTAAAGCAACTGTCAGGTAGTTTCAACATAAAACTATATAAAATCATCTCTCTGATCGAAAATTTTATTCATGAACGACAAGCAAATATCAATACCTAATATCTTCTCTAGGGGTTTATTCATTGAATCCTTTATGACCAAACTTCTGAAAACTGATAAGAAAGAAAGTCAAAGATATTGACAGGCAATGCTAGATTCTAACTAATTGGTCACTTGAATGGAAAAATTAACATCTAATCGTCTAACCCTATAACATTGCGACTTGATCCTTATGTGCAATCGTGAAAGCCAATATTAACATTCATGTTAAGGCAATTGCTAGCATATTAAAAGATTGCTAAATCAGTTATTTATGCTAAATCAGTTATTTACATCATTTGCATTTTGGAGGGGAAAAGGGACAGAATCCACTCTGAAGTTCATATTTCCAATAGAAGCTACTCCAAAGCTCTAGCTAAGGGAAACTTCAACAGAAATAAAATGATAGAGAATGAAGGAGTTATGGACCCATATCCGCTCCAATTTCAAATTGGAGACTCCCGACTTTGTTGCTGGCTACTTCAGAAAACTTCAAGCTCTATTTTCAAGTTTTCTGCAAATTAATCCTTCCCCATTTCATATTGCTAAGCCATCTAAGATCCATTATAGGTTGCCCAGACTGCAGCTTCACCAGATGTCTTCTGTATGGGATTAGCATATTATTAAGACCTGCCATTAGTGGGCATACTAATTAGAAAAAAAATAACAGTAGAACAATTGTTGCAATAGTGGAACCACAACATCCCCAATCCCCACCCAATAAGCAAAGGAATAAAATGTGTACAACAAAAAGAGGATAGGAGGTAGGCACACCTGTAATGCACATTGTCCTGTAAAGATGAGCAATACGGGCGTCTCCTCTAGTTTCCATATGCGGCCTCTCCAGACATTCAAGAAAAGCCAAGTCAGCTTTTAGCAATTCGGCCTGATCATGAGTGTCATAACCAATATCATGACAATAACAGCAATAATCCAACCAATCAATTGGCCTCCTGTCCCAAACAAGAGAACCACTGTCTTTCCCACTCGACCAATTAGGGCCACAATAGTGACCATATCTGGGAAATAGCTGAGAAAGGAATGCTCTTGCACCTCTATGCCATGGGACCTTTGACACATAGGGTCTAAATCGTACAGCGTTACTCCCAAGACTAGGATCAACTAATCCAGGATGCCGGGCATGCTTCTTCAACCCTCTGTTTATAGTTGTTGGTCTGCGACCCTTGTCTCTGGAATTAATGGGCCACGGAGCAACAGAAAGGACAGACCATCCCCATAGCTTGATATCAAAACTTGCATTCTGTTTTGATTCTCCCGTGGTAACAACAGTAGATTTGAGGTTTTCTCCAAAATCCCCCTTCGTATGGATGCCAAACCATCGAAAACCAAGAAACTCAAAATTCATTTTCAGTAAAGGCAAAATGTCACCTTATTACAGAGTTTAGCCACCATAGAGTCACTAGTTTAGTGAACCAGTCATTGATATAACATTAAGATATTATCCAAGCAAAGTGAATCCACGTCATGCTAACCATAACTAGTTAACAACTGCAATTTCTTTCAGTGCCACACAAATTCCTATCCATGTTAAACCCAAAAAGTCATAAGATGTACAACTCATAATTCATCAAGACAAAACTCGAATGAATAAGTTCTCTAACAACTTATTCATTAGAGTTTATAAATATATTAATAAAAGTCAGATAAAATATAAGCAACAACAAATTCAAAAATAAAAATATGCAAAAAAGGATTAACTTGTTAGCTGTATTGTGTATAGCAGGTAGAAAGTGGAAGAATCATCACTAAAAAGGTTAAATGAGGTGATACTACGGTGCCGGTACAGGTACAGGTACAGGTAGAGTCAAATCCAAACGGTACGGGAGCATTTCCCTCAAAACGTTTTAATGACAGCCGGAATTCAATGCATTTTTAGGTTACCGGAATTTCCATCCAGTAACGTCGCTATTCTCAGAAATTAAAAACCTAATGAAATTCATATAGAATATACTCAGTATTCTTAGGTTTTCCGTCATTTCCTCGAAAAACGGAACAGAAATTCAGATATGAAAGAGATAGAATACCTGAGCAGATTCGTGGACCGAACGGAAAGGAGAACTTTCTCGACAAAATTTTGTGGATTATGTATGGTATCCTGGCCTTTTAAATCTTATTAGCTGATTATTATTATGAGGCTGTCTGACCTGGCATCCACCTATGCGAATTTGAGACAGAAAATGACGAATAAAATATATAAATGGTTTCGTAAACATATAACTTATTCCTAGACTTGCAAAAAATAAGCTAAATTTAAATTTAAATGGGAACAAACAAGTGCATGCATATATAAAATAAACTAATGCTTAAACAATTCAAATCTTCAACTTACAATATGAAGAGGAAAGCATGACATGTTCCACAAGAGGATTACCAAATCAAAGGACGGAGAGCATCTAGTTCAGGGTTGAATATACGGTCAAGATTTATCCGATATTACAATGTGAAGCACGTGATCACCGACCAAAGTCAAGGGAAAGTGCGCTGTGGTTGGGTGGGTTAAGGCACTAAAAATGCTTAGCCGGAGGAGATGGAGATGGTGATGGTCCTTCAATTCAGTATTGGGCATGCCGTAAATGGAAAAATTCTGCTTTTGAGCAAATGATTCCGAAAGCTTTGCTTGATGCAGTGAAGCAGAGACTGATGTGTGTTCCCTCGCTACATACGCTTCCGCCTACTCAGCCCTTCTTTCCTCATAATCTTCAAGCACTCTTTCCAACTTTTCAAAATCTACGAATAATGGACATCATTATTCACTGTTTAATTATTGTTAATAATTATTTCTTTTTATTTAAAATCTGTATTAAATTGGAATTGATTTAAATACAAAATATCAAAACAATAATATATTTTTTTTTTATATTAACATATAAAATTCATGTAGCATTTATTCACATCCACCTATAATTCAGGGGTTGAAATGAGAAATAACCAAAAACTTACAACTCTCCCGTTCCCCTAGCCAACCTCACATCAATTGACAAATATACCCCCATCCTTCCCTCTTCCCTCTCACATTTGAAATCACAACTATGAAAACCTAACTGTTGATTGTTGCTCTCCTCAACCTAATTGAACCTAACTGTCGATTTATACTCTCAACATAAATCAAATCTTACCGACAAGATTAAATCAATCGTGAGTGAGTTTTCTTCTAACTTTTTTTGTGATTTTACTTCATTTCAACTGCATCTTGTGGAATGAGTTTTGAAGTTGATTGTGTAGTTGTTGATTGAAGTTGAGATTTGAAGTTGAGTGTGTAGTTGTTGATTGTGGTTGTCTTAGTTGGAGAAGGGTGGTTTTTGTGTTTTTGTTAGCTGTTGATTGGCAGTGTCAAAGGAGAAGATGAAGAAAGTGCGTTGCTCGTGTCCCATGGTCTTAGGTTAGACTATCCAGGTCTTTCAAGGACCGTGTAGCATCTTTCAAAGACCGTGTATCTAGCTCTACACGGTCTTTGAAAGACCTACACGGTTTAACCTAAGACTGTGGTAAAGGTGTTCCACAATCTTTGTAAGACAGTGTAGGTCGTGTCTTCGATAGACAATACCTATATGGTCTTACAAAAACCATGGGATACTTCTTTGATAGAAAAGACCTACACGGTCGAGCCACGATTAGGCAAACTCCGTGAGCCACGGTCTATGTAAGATATAATTTTTCTTACATAGACTATGGCTCACCTAGTTTGCCTAACCATGGCTCGATCATAATAGAGTCCGTAGGTCTAACATAGACCATGACATAAACCTAGAATTCTGCACGTCCAACACAGATCGTGAAACACACCTAGACGTATGCACACAGACCGTGGCTCTTACACCTAAACCTACATAAGTCTAAAACAGACCGTGGCTCATACATCCAAACCTGTGTAAAACTAACACAGATCGTAACACATACCCAGAACTACATACATAGACCATGGCAATATACCCACACCTATTGATCCATTTCCCACCACTACTCAATTTGGCCCAATTAAATTCTAATATGATACCAGCCATACAAGACTACCATGAAGCCTACCAAGTTCAAGGAAAATGGAATTGAAGGCAAGGAGAGCAAGGAGAGAAGTCAATCTTGAATTGAGTCCAAGCCCATAGTGCCTTCCTTGTGTGATGCATCTTTTTAGGCCCATTTTAATGTTTTTAGAGGCCTATATGGTTGTATTTGTGCTAATAGGCTTTGAATTGTGTAAAAGGCCTTGTTAAGTACATTAGGATGCAATATAATTCAACTGGACTCTAACTAATTGAATTATATGGCCTCATAGTTATAAAGCCTTTTTAAGTCTTTTACTTGAATGTAATTGTGATGTAATTTGTATTTTACTTTTGTAACCTTTGTTTAGCACTTTTGTAAGTGGTGGCCTTTATGTCTTTTCCACCATTTTAGGAGCCTAGTATATAAGGCCTCTTTTGTGTTATATTTGACTAGACTTGATGACTTTGAAAATTAAAATACCTTGTGTGTTCCTTTCTTTGAGAGTGTTTTCTCGTGTGAAATTTTTCTTTATCCATTTTCCAAGCCAAAGAAATTGGTGGTGGTTCTAGTCCTTTATGCTTGAATATCTATTTGGTATCACAATTATTGTAAGTTTAATCTATCTTCCTCTAGTTATTTGTGGTTGCCGAATTGCTTTGTTAGTATAGGATTGTTAATGACAAATTTGGAGATTGAAATTATGGTATATGTGAAATGTTTGCTATCGAATTTTGAGGAGGCATTGTTGAAGCTGTTAAGTTGTTGATGTTGTTGAATATAGTGAGACTGAAGTCATTTCATATCACCTATGTAGGTCTAACATAGACCGTGTGATTAGCACTTAAAAGTGTACATTTATTATGAGCTTAAATAACATTTTTTTACACTTTAAGTGCTATTAATTTGA
>JANKKB010000625.1:0-23149 GCA_026225775.1 Bursera palmeri
CTGGGTGTTTTCTTCAAATTTAATTGGGGGGTTATTGTCATTTCCCCCATGATGATTCCTCTACTTTTATTCATGAAAGGACGTCCATTAATTTCCCTTTATCCCCTTCAATAGTGGTACTGTACTTTAATGATTTATTCTAATGTCTACCGAGCTAAAAAATTAGGTAGATTTAATAAAGTAACGTTAGATCACTATATACATTTTTTAAAGCTGCATACAAAGAGATAATGAACTACATGTTTCTCCTATACAGTTTATACTGTACGCTCGTTGAACCCAATGTTAATGCGTGGACTTTTATATCTAGCTGCAACCAACCGAACCTCCAATTGTAAAAGATAACACAACGGTATCTTCTAAGATAGACTCACAAGTTTTTTTTTTTTGGGCAGGAGAGACCTTTGGATTAAATTCACAGAAGAAATGTTTTCTTCAATATCACTTTGCATGAGAGGTGCCTTTTGGATGCTTAATTCTAAGTTCCTTACCCCAGTATCCATACCATTTTCTCTTCTTTGGCTTTTCCCCACATCACAAAATAAAGACCAATCACAATTAGAGCTGCATGCTCCAATAAAACTGCATGCCATTTGAAAACACTAGTAACTAAATACCCTTTTTCATTCTGTGTAAATGAAGATATAGGAAGAAAGAGAAGGAGAGTAATGAGCAAAATCTAATCCTATAATGGGGAAAAAAAACCACCCTAATTTATCCTAAACTTCACATACAAACTTTTTCGTTTTTGTTAATAATTTGTCACCCTTATTAAATGAGTTAATTATGCAAACTTACAACTGGTTTTGATCTTTTCGTAAGTTTTATTGGGTTAACCTGTACTATAAGCCATGCTGAAGAAAAAAAGCATTTAACGGTAAAGGAGCAATGCTCCAAGAACCCAGTTTGATTGTTGTATGAAAAATTGAAGAGATGATTTTGAAGTTTGAGGGGCTCATCAGGAGTGGAGGCCCTCTGTAATAAGTCATTATAAATGCCCCTCTAATCAACACAATGGTCCCCATTGATTTAGCTACTGTAATGGAGCTTCCCCAATCTAATTTTCTCGTCCTGAAACCACCAAGTTGAGAAGTTTAGACCAATATAGTGTAAAAATATAATTCCAAGTAGAAATATCTGGCAGCCGCAGTTCTAATATTTCCTTACAATATTCTTAGCACATTTATTAATAAAACATCAAGATTTTTTTGCGGCCACAAAAGTATAACCTGAAAATAATAGCAAGTAAGAAGGTAGTGCCTGGGATAAGATTACGCATAGCCGTTCCAAGCGTAGGTGAGCTGTAGTGTATCCCATCGTACACCAAAATTTGAGCTACAAAACTGCAAAATAACTAACAAACATCAGTCACACCATAAAGTAGAAAAACATCTACATCAGCTAACAATGCTGCAAAAAATTTCACTAAAAAGAGGGGATTGGATTAGCTTACCCCAGAAGACCAAGTAGGAAGAGACCACAGAGAATGGGATGGAGTGAGCAGAGGACGATGTGATCTGCAAAGAGACAAGTGCAACATAAAAAGCTGTCACGGGCATGTGAGAAATTAAAAGAGAAAGGAACAAGTAAGAAGAATGAGGGAGGCAAATGTGTTGGTGTAAAAAATGAGGACAAAGTTGCTCATTCTGTCAGATATGAACCAGCCCAACTTTTGCAGACTCTGCCATCACCATGCCCACAACTTCTGCTAAACGAATCACCCCCTTTTGCTTGATAACTTTCTCTCCCTCGCTTTCTCCGAGCGGACTTTACACTTGTAAGGTGAATGGAGAGTATTATTGGAGTGGAGAAACGTTTTTCATGCCATGATGATTCCCCTTCTTGTGCCTTTTCGCATCAAACGGTATTCTGTATAAGCCTCAAAAACTCTGCCCACCTATTTTCTAAATGAACTTAATATTATATTTTAAAAAAATAAAATTTTATCTAAAAAATATAAATAATATTGGAACTAACATACAATTCATACAAAATTAATAGATTAATATTTATTATGTAAAAAATATAATTAAAATATATTAAAAATTGACGAAACAAGTGATTCATAAAAAAAATATTTTTGTTAGTAAATCATATATTTTGTAAATTATATTTTTTATTTTTATAATAACTTTTTATTAAATTCTATTGGTTCTATGATTTCTTTTTAAAATTGTTTAAACTTTTAGATAAAAATAAAATGTGTTTGTGAGATGAACTATATAAGGTAAGGCTGCGCGAATAATAGTAAACATAAGTGATTTGCATATAAAATAAAATTGTGTGTTAACAAAAAGTAAATATCAAAAATAAATAAAAAATGAAATGACAATTTATCGCGTAAATTATATTTTAAATAAGATTAAAACTTTCTTATATTTCTAATCTCTTAAGAATGTCACTAATTTAAAAGTATGTATTTAATTATCTTTGTGACATCTCACATCGCTTGGGAATGATAAGCTTGGATATATTAAATACCCTCCCACATCGCTTGGGAATGATAAGTTTGGATATGTTAAATACCCTGTGAGCTCCTTAAACTGTTAGAGGCCTTTTGGGTTGCAAAGCCCAATAACAAAACCGTGACGGACTGTGTGTCCAAAGCAGACAATATCTGACAGTGGGCCGGGTGTTACAGAATGGTATCAGAGCCCATCCCAATCGGAAATGTGTGGATGTTCAAAGTAGCCCAAAGGAGGACGGGCCAAGACGTTGGGCCCAAAAGGAGGGGTGAATGTAACATCCCACATCGCTTGGGAAGGAGGATAGGCCAACGAGAACGTTGGGNCCTAAAAAGGAGGGGTGAATAATGTGACATCCCACATCGCTTGGGAATGATAAGTTTGGATATGTTAAATACCTTCCCACATCGCTTGGGAATGATAAGTTTGGATATGTTAAATACCCTGTGAGCTCTTTAAACTGTTAGAGGCCTTTTGGGTTGCAAAGCCCAATAACAAAACCGTGACGGACTGNCCGGGGTGTTACAATCTTACTAGTTGGTTTTAGTGTTGAATGTGAAGTTTACTTTTTATTTGGTTTTGTATAAGGTCCAACATTGATAAAAACAAAAGCAAGTGGAGGGAGTTTAGGAACACTATATAGATTAAAGTCCCATATTGTTTAAGAAAATAATAGGTGGCGTTTAGGAACTCTATATAAGAAAGTTAGATAATTAACTTTATGATTCATCCTAAGTAAGCATTCAAGCTTATTTATCTTATTGAAAGAAGTTTTCTTTGGGTGATCTAGTTTTCTTTATCAAAATTTTCATTGTCGTTAGGGATGAGTAAGGGCAAGGTTATAGTTTTCTTTTGAGGTATCAGTTGAGGTAAGTAACATCATACGTGTATTTATTCAAGTGTAATATGTTTCGTAAAGTTAAATTATTATGTTTTGAATGGTATATGTTTTGTAAAATTAAATTGTTATATTTTAAATGGTATTGAGTTGAATTTAATTACTTGTTGTTTTAAAAGTAAAAATTAAAAGATTAAAGTTTTATCTATTTTACCCATCTATTTATATGCGAAAGCCATTTTTAACTAAAATAATTTTATCAAGTCATTCATAAGTTTTTAACTAAAATAATTTTATCAAGTCATTTTTATGAAATCAGAATATTTCTAAAATATTTTCTTAAATTTTTTGGAGATATTATTATTTAAGTATATTTATATTTATGTTTGGAATTATCTTAGAGTGTATATTTGTAATATGACTTTGAAAATATGTTTTAACTTATAGTCCATCATTTTCGAATACTATTCTGAATTTTGATATCTGAACGCAACTGTGGTATCAGTGTGCACAAGATTATTTGATTATATGTTTTTATTAACAAATATGTTATGCTATTATTAAAATATTTTGCTTCTTGTCTTTTGTCGGCTAATATTTTGTAGATTAGAATTGGAATTAAGTGATTTGGTGGTCGATTTTCTTAGAGGAGTTGATTTGTTTATGAAGTTTTAAAATTTATTATTAGACTTTTAATTTCTTTATTATGCTTTGGATTTGGAGACTTTTATTTATCGTTTTTAGATATGTTGTACTAGACTTTCATTGTATTTGAGAAAATAAATGAAGTAATTTTTTTTTCAATATTTGTCTGTATTACTTTTTTTTTCTTTTTGTATTGTATCATCTTAGTCTGTAGAAGTTACAGTATATCAGATTTAGGGTGTTTTATTTGTGGTATCAGAGCATAGGTTTAAGTTTCTATAGACGTTCTCTTTGTTTAGAAATAGAAATTTTTGTTTATGATGATATTTGAATTCCAACTAATATTTAGATGTTATCTTACCACAAGGGGTCTTTAGCTTAACTGGGAAAGTCTTGATCAAATTATTTTGTATTAAATCCTCAGGGGTCTTATTGATGAAAGTGGTAAACTTGTTTTCTACTTGAAATTAAGTCAAATCACAAAGTTACTATTTAAAATTATTCCAATTTTTTAATACATAATTATTTTTCAAACATCTCTCTTAGTTAGCCCATTTTCACTTTTGTTTCATAATAGAATCCCATCTCGTTTTCTAAAAAATTGTCAATATCAATAATTGATATGACCACTAGTCTGGTTGCCTTTTATTCCAGTCGTTGTAGATTTTACTGGCAGAATTTTTTTAAAAAGAAAAAAAAAATATTTTTTACCCTAAACTGCAGTTAACAACTATCTTCTAAATATCAGAAAAGACTCAGATTTTACAGTTATGCAGAAACTTTACTTGAAGGGATGGAACTTCATTGGACGTTCGACTATAGGCCGCATTATTAAGACATGAAAAAGGAGTCCTATTGATGAAACTTTCTTGTATGATGTCAACAAAATAGCTTAACCATAAAATTTTCAAACAGGCATGTTTTGGCTTTGGTGCATAAGGAAAATTGGATGTTATGTGATAGGAACCGATTATTCCAGCACTATTCGAGAAGGAAGAAGAAGGGTGCGGGTTGAAGAGCTTGGTATTTATTCAGCTGGCAGACATCACAGTTTTGTACAAATCGTTTGACATCCTAATTTCCCGCAAATGTAGTAACAGCTTTCCTAACAAACTCCTCATTAGCACCCTTCTTCTTCCTTCTCGAATAGTGCTGGAATAATCGGTTCCTATCATTATGCAATTAACAACACAATCTTCCATATGAAATAATTTGGACCAGAAACTTGGTGCTTGCTGCTTTGATTGCACATTTGCATCTTAACTTATATTTTCTACACAACTTGCAGAAGACTGGACCCAAGAAGGAATCATATGTTTACACTAGGAGTATGATATTTAGCCTCAATGATTGAACTTTCCAGAAACTTGCTGCTGCTTTGATTGCACATTTGCATCTTAACTTATATTTTCTACACAACTTGCAGAAGACTGGACCCAAGAAGGAATCATATGTTTTTACACTAGGAGTATAATGTTTCGCATCATTAATGATTGAACTTTTCAGTGTAGAGTTTGATAGATGAGAGTTTGTAGCATCAAGCCACCAATATTCAAGGGTCCGCCTTACATTTGTTTGACTTCTCGGGCCCTCATATGGTGGAACAGAAGGATAATGACCCTTTTTCATAATGGATGTACTCAATAGCAAGATTTTTGCAGAGGAGTTCATTAAGATATTTGTCTAAGAAGTTTGAAATAAAACGCAGCCAAGTTGAAGTTCAATGATAAGGATCAAGCTCCATGTATTAATATATTACTCATCAGTTCACCTCATCTAAATCAACCACAGGCTGGTATAACCAGAAAGATTTTTCACTTTGTTTCTTTTAATATTTATTTCCAAAGAAACCATTCTTCAGGTTTATGAACTATCATTTTTACTCTTTTAATTCCAAAACATTTCACATAACCAAATTATTCTGGCACTTCAACTCAGTGTTTTAGCTATAAAGGGGAGATAATTTCTGTACTTCTATCTATATCAGAATGTAACTGCAAATAAATGTTTAGATGGTTTTGCCTAACTCCTACAATATGCCTTCTCAAAAAATATCTGGAATGGAACTAAATTATATACATAATTTATTTGTTTACTCGGTGGCAGGAAATTGAACCAGAGGTACATCATCAGATGCTCATATTTTATGATCCGTTGATGCAGGTTTGTATTGTTGAAGCTGCTGATGAAAATTTCTTTCCAAAAAAGCTGACATTCCAATAATTTTAATGGTTTTGCAACACTTAAAGCAATTTTCTTCAAGAATATTAATATATTTTACTAAATTTTCTGAACTCCTTGGAGAAGCATCACATTGAATATTTACAAAGTTCTAAGAAATACATGGCATGGAAATCTGTACATTTTAAAGTCAGTCTCTCACAGAGGTAACTCGAGTCCTGAGGCAACAATGCTAGAAATATGCTTCAAGTTACCTTTACATGTTTCTGCCATAATTATCACACTGTATTTCCCGTGAAAGAATCATGGTATGGAGGTGATTAAATCAAATCAGAACTGAACTATTTAGGCAGAAGGTCTGCTATGCATGTCTTCTATTCTCTTTTGCAGTAGGGGCACCTTTTCGCTGGATGATTTGAAACTATTTACACCGCAGTGTTCAATTGTGTTTTCTTCATTAAACTTTCCCCACATCACAGCATAAAATCCCGCTATAATTATAGCCGCTCCAATCAAACTGCAAGAAATTTTAAATTAAGTTCAGAAACAAGATAGAAAAACATTCAAATATTTTTTGAAATAACAGTTAAGATAGACAGGGATTTATAATGTTTTGCCATTTGATCATTGAAATTCCCTGAGGTCCATCATTGTCTCAACTACTGATTTCAATTACAGCTCTTATGTGAAACAATATGAGTTTCAGGAAATTAAAATGATATTGATCAAGTATACCTTCCAAGACGAAGAGGGTCTCCTAGGAAAATCATATCCATGACAACAGAGAAGACAATGGCCAAGGGCTTGAACATTGAAACATAGAGAGGTCCAGTCCTTGACAGGCACCATGCAGCCAAGCTGATTCGAAGCCCTGTCCCAATAACTGCCTGCGTATAAAATATAATGATCATGTCGCAAATGAAATGTCTCATTTTAGTTCTAATATCATCTTGACGAAATACCCATTTTGCAGTATAAATGAATTAGGTTTTCTGGAAAAGCAGGTTTACAGCCATCAAGTTATCAGTTTCCCATTAAGGCCACCTAGGACCACACAGTCTTCAAACTTAACAATGCTAACAGCTTTCCAAAAACTTGGAATGACAACTGAAGGAAGAAGTTGCTATATGCTCACTGAGTACAGGATAGCGACTAGTCCCATATCAAGCCTTAGCTTCCAAGCACTTGCGTCTCTGACTACAATCAGAGAAAATGCTGCCGACAGAATGGTGTTAAAGAAGAAATTGTAAAACATTATGATAAGCACCACTGGGAACTCTCTGAGGATAAATGCCTGCCAAAATGCAAAAGATGGAAAGTCATTATTGACTTTTATTTGTCTTTTAGCTTTGCAAAGGGCAAATGGCCGAACCTGCAAAATATACCATGCTGAATTCATAAAAGCTTCAGCTGCAAAGAAAAATCCTCCCAGGATCCAGTTTAATTTCGGGGAAAGAAGTTGATGAGGTGATGAGACAGTTGGAGAAAGCGTTGGTATGATTGATGGTCCCTTGTAGAAGGTAACAACAAATGCCCCTGCTATTGACACAAAGGTTCCCAAGGACTTGGCTTGGCTGCTTTTGCTTCTCCAAAATACTTTTTCCATCCTAAAAATCACACGCTGCATACTTGAGTTTAACAAAATATTATACAAAGAGTATGACAAAATTTAGAATTATCAAATGACCTGAACTATACTTTAAAAAAAAAAAAAAAAAAAAAAAAAAAAAGAGTCCTCAGGNAAATGACCTGAACTATACTTTAAAAAAAAAAAAAAAAAAAAAAAAAAGAGTCCTCAGGTGGGATTCTTCTTCAAAAAGACACTTATTCGAGTACAGCACTGAAGCAAAGGAGAGTACAACCTGAAAATGATAGCAAGCATGAAGGTAAAGGCTGGAATCAGGTTGAGCATAGCAGTGCTAAGGGTAGGAGTGCTGTACTGTATACCAACAAATGAGAAAATTTGAGCTGAAACTCTGCATTAAAAATTAAAAATAAATAAATAAAAGGAGAGAAAGAAAATAAAGAAACAAGCGAGAAAAAGTTCTCAACTTGAATCAATCAAAACTGTATACATACACTTTCTGAAAAGAAAAATTAGCACCCGGAAACAGGAAGTCCTTTGCTCTTCATAGGTTTAGGTTAAATTGTTTGAGCACTTCAAATTAAAAGAGAAGCCATACTATAAAGCCATATGCATGTTCATAAGAAGCAAGTTACAAACCCAAAAACTGAAAGCAAGAAGAATTTGCGGAGAATGGAGAAGTTAAGTTGATGACTCTCTGACCTGCTAAACAACAGAAAACAAAAACACAAGAAGCATAAGTCATTTAGCTCTGGACTCAGTCACAACTTTCCAGTATATAATAATATACATGTATCTGGCGACCACAGAATGAGGCATATAAAGACCTGTGAATTATTAGGGAACAAAGAAGTAAAACGAAACTGGAGAGAGCATCCGAATAAACAATAATGATATATTTGTTCATCCCTGTAGAAAGCGCTGCTTTGATTATTTCCATATTGCTAACTTGAGCCAGAAGTGAAGTCACCATTCCCAGAAAAGGCCATAGAGCTCTTTTACTACAAAGCGCCATTCTCCGTTCCCTCTAGCCTCTCCTTGCTCCTCTGATGTACAAACCTGCATTCCAGCAATCCCACACATGAATGGAGCGTCGCAACATCAAGTTTATCTTTTTTTCTCCACTTGGAAAAAATTATTCATGTAAGTGGGTCTTTAGCTTAGTTACTATGTCAAGTCAATATCCAACATCCATTGGTGGGCAATGAGTATCACCTGCTTTTCTACAATTTTCAAAACAATGGGGACCACTTGTTTTTATTTCAGCCATTACTGCAATTACTGTATTTTACTTTCACTTTTGTTACTATTATCTTCCAAATACCATAGTAGATACGTAGATACCCCGATCGGGTAAAGTACAAACTTCCCCTATCATTTAAAATATTATTATAAACCTTTCTAAAATTTGGACGGAGCAATATAAACACGTCTAAATTTAGATAATTTCTTTATAAAAAACTTTTTTATCTTTATTTATGTTATTAAAAAGTTAATAAAATAATAAATATTTTTATTTAGAGAGTATAATTTTATAGCTAAAAGATTATTGTTTATTAATAAAACGAAAAAAAATGTTTAGATTTAAAAAATAATAAAAATTTTAAAAAATTGATATATTTACTTATTTTATTATATTTTATAACAAATTTAATATATAATTTTCTTTTTAGTTTGAAGATAATATCTTTATAGTGTCAAACATTTGCTTATTTGATATTTTATTTTGTTGGATAAATTTTTTATGACCTTTTACTAGTTTAAATCAGAATATTTATTATTTATTAATTTTAAATAAAAAACAAGAATAAAAAAATTTTTATAAAATTTTTTTATGAATTTAATGATATTTATGTTACTTTACCTAAATTTTAGAAATATTTTACCATTCTAAATGATGGAAGAAGTTTATTTTACGCTTTATCTAAACTTCTTCCAGATATCAGGAAAGATTCCGATATCTACAGTTAGGTTGAATTCATCGGACACTGCACAATGGGCTGGTCTCTGGAACAAGAAAAAAGGCCCCATTTGTGAAATATTTTACCATTCTAACCGATGTGGACGTTTTGGCTCTGCTACATTAAAAAAATTGGATGATTTTGCATCACTCTCATACAATTTCTTCAGGAATATAATTTGTTAACGAACCATTGGACTGACATATTTAATCGTTTATTGGACATCTACATCCTAGCTGCATATGCATTTGACTCATCTTCATGAATTGCAGAACAGGACAAAAGAGGAAGCATAAAATATAACATTGAGCAAAAGACATACACAGGCACACAAGTGTTGATAGTCTTGATTTGTATGTCACAACTTGAACTTCTGTAGCACCTTTTATCTTGTTTCGCAATTTGTACGAGAAGGATGTTTTGGCTGTGTTATTCCAGGTACCCTCCAGGCAAACTGCATAATCCCATTAATATATCACTTCTCACAGAATAAATACATGAGAAAAATTTTGTATGCCTATAAATATGTAATTTTATATTTACTCTCACCATATGAAAGAGTTTTGATTTCTGCACAAGGAGTGTAATATTTATCTTCAATGAGTAAAAATTCCAGGGCTACAGCTTGTTTTGCTAAGATAAGAAGAGAATTTAATGAGTCGAGCGATGTTGAGTAACCGTGACCAAGTGCGAGCGAGCCATTAATTGGTGGACCCTGACGTTTGTTGTATCTCTTGACCTCGCATAGCATGCGATGGACCAGAAAGGATGGTGGCCCTTACGTTATTGCGTGTTCAATAACGTAGCAATATGCTAAAATTACTCCGGCCCTTCAACTCATTATCTTAGCAGTAAGAAGCAGACAATCTATCTTAAAAGTGCTATAACATTTAGATAGTTTTGCATTGCTCCGACAATCTGCTTCTCAAGTATAATCTGGACTGGAAGTAAATACATTATTCATTTGTCTTCTTAGCCGCAAGAAAGTGAACAAGAGAAACGTCAATCTAAAAATTCATTTCTTAAATATCTCCATATATAAATAAAGGTTTGTTCTCATCGGAGCAAGTCTAACATTTATAGTGAAACAACTCTTTAGGAAAACGCATACATACTTTTAATTTAACCTTAACCATATTTATATTTCTAGGCTCTTATTCTGCAGAAGAGGAACTTTATGAGAGGATGACTTATTGCTACAAATTTCTTTGTCTTCAACCATATTCTCTTCTTGTGCTTTGCCCCAAATCACAGCATAAAAGCCAATAGCTATGGTAGCTGCTCCAACCAAACTGCACAAACATTCAAATACAACCATAATCGCAATCAATTCTGTTTTAACATTTTAAGGGTCGTAAACCACAAATGCATAGAGAATTGTACCTTCCAAGATAAAGGGTATCCCCTAGAAAAACTACCCCCATCACAAGTGCAATGACCATCCCTAGTGGCTTGAACATGGAAACATAGACAGGTCCTTTTGTCTTTAATGCCCATGAATGAGTTAGAGTTCGAATTGAGACTGCAAAAATTCCCTAGAGAACAAGTACACAGCCATTTAGTTCAAAATCAAACAAAAAAATTTTCCGTCAAGAACTATAAATCCTGGAAAGAATTAAGCACAGGCTTACCGAGTACACTATCGCCATCAACTTCATATCTAGCCTTAATCTCCAAGCATTTGGGTCATTCTCGGCTGCCATGGAGACTGTAGCAGATAGCAAGGTTACAAAGATGCAGTTGATGGTTGTTACCATCAACTCTGCAGGATAGTCCCTGATAATCCATGTCTGGATAATTGCGAAAAAAATATACATATATATATATATATATATATATAAATAGCAACCATTGCAGGTTAATTTCATGGGACTAGTGTTTTGAATATTTTAATGCAGTGTACCTGGACAATATAGAAAAGTGCGAGAGTAACGCTATGAGCTGCAAGGAAAAATCCTCCAAGAACCCAATTTGATTTAGGCAATAGAATAAGCTCATTATTTGTTGATGGAAGTGGAGCACCTGTAATGGGCAAACCTTTGTACAATGTCACAATTAGTGCCCCTGTAATCAATACAACTGTGCCGATAGACTTGGCTTGACTACTTTTCACTCTTACATCTAGCTTTTCCATCCTAAAAACCAGAATTTGATAAAATTTCCGTTAGTAATAATTATTTCTGAAGAAAAATGATACTGTGAAACAAACAAATTTGATATACTTTGCATGTTTTACTTTGGATTCGTTATTGCATCAATTAGTGAAGGGATAATATCCTGAACGCTGAATGAAAGACATAAACCTATAGTTTGTCCTGTTGTATTGCAAACTTCCCCACATTTTTGGACATCAACGAAGATTTGCAAAACTATTTAACTGGTGCAGTTAAGTTGTCTGTGTTACGAAATCTACCTGTAGCATAAACTTGAAAAGAAAATAAAAACAATAAATAATAAGATAATGGGTAAAGAACTTAGTGATAAAACCCTCTTGTGATGAGGGAAACCTCCACAGAGTAAAGAAAGAACTTTATTAGACCTCAAAGAAACTTCTTGTAACCTCTCTCTAGTCACTAGGAATCTAAAACATTCTCTCTGTAATTGAGAAGAAACTATCTCTAAAGATTAGGAGAAAACAATGAGAAAATAAGCTTGAGTGTTTTCTAGGATAATCTACAATTATAGAACTAGACCCTCTTATATAGTGCTCTTAGGCTCCCTCCTATTACTTTCTAAACAATATGGGATTCACAATATTAGGAATCATAATCCTTTTCTAGTTCTTCTCTCCTAGTTGTAATAAAACTTCTTTAATTAAATAATTAATTAAAATAATTTTCTAATAGGACTTCCTAATTAAACTAGGATTCCTCTTCTAAAATAACTTCACTTTTAACATTCTTCCACTTAAAGTTATCTTTCACAGTTTCTTCATCTTCTACTCTTTGCTCATAGTTATGCTGCTTATGTTTCTGCCAATCCATAAGAGGATCTACACCAAACATACTTCTCAGATTTGATTGGCTTAGTCAAGGCATTTGCTAGGTTATCCTTTGTGTGAATCTTCTGTATGTCCACGGTTCCTTCTTCCACTACTTCTCGAACAAAATGGTATTGAACCCCTATATACTTTGTCCTAGAATGAAAGGCTGGATTCCTTGCAATGTGCAAGGCACTCTGACTGTCACAAAACAGAATAATCTTTTCTTGTTTGTGTCCAAGCTCCTCCAGTAACTTTTTTATCCAAATAGCTTCCTTACAAGCCTATGTAGCTGCCATATATTTTGCCACTGTTGTAGATAACGCCACAACAGTTTGTAATTTTGATATCCAGTTCACAGCTTCTCCTATACGTGTAAACACATAACCAGTAGTAGATTTTCTTTTATCAAGGCCACCTGTAAAATCTGAATCAACATAACCCTTGACAGTGAATTCTGATCCTCTATAACATAATGTAGTATTTGAGGTTCCTTTGATGTATCTAGGAATCCTCTTAACAGTAATACAATGCTCTTTCCCCGGATTCGCCATGAAGTGGCTAACTGCTCCCACTACTTGTGTAATGTTTGGTCTTGTACAAATCATAACAAACATTAGGCTTCCTACTGCTAATGCATATGGCAATTGAGACATATCCGCCTCTCTGCTTCATTGCTAGGACTCATACTTGAGGATAATTTATGATTTACAAGAAGTGGGATGGAAATTGGCTTACAATCTTGCATATTGAAGCGCTGTAAGATTTTCTTCAAGTAATTCTTCTGGGAAAGCCAAATCGTCCTGTTTTTCTATCTTGATGAATTTGCATCCCTAGAATCTTGTTTGCTGGCCCTAGATCCTTCATGTCAAACTCCATAACTAACTGTGCCTTTAATTCTTGGACCCAATCTTTGTTAGAGCTTGACACCAACATTTCGTCCATGTATAACAGTAAGATAATAAAATAATTATCTCCTTCAAGTCTGTTATACCGAAGGCTAATTATGAAGGAATCAAATCTTTTGTACCAATATCTTGGCGTCTGCTTTAAGTCGTACAGAGATTTCTTTAACCTGTAAACCAAGTTCTCTTTGTCTTTTTCTTCAAACCCTTCCGGTTGGAGCATATAAATTTCTTCTTCAAGTTCTTCATGAAGAAATGCAGTTTTCACATCTAATTGATTTAGATGTAAGTCAAATGTAGCACATATAACTAGGATTACTCGGATTGTAGTAAGTCGAACAACCAGAGAAAATATCTCGTTGAAATCAATATCTTCTTTCTGAGCATAACTTTTAACCACCAGTCTAGCACAATATCGCTCCACTTTGTCATTGCCATCTCGTTTGATCTTATAGACCCACTTATTTTCAATGGCTTTCTTTTCCAATGGTAGAGGCACAAGTTCTCATGTCTTATTCTTGTGTAAAGCTTCAATTTCTTCTTGCATTGATGTCATCCATAAAGATGCATCTGAATTATTTGTGGTTTCTCCAAAAGTTGAAGGTTCTTCATCTTCTGTTAGGAGACAGTATACAATATCACTTACCATAGCATACTCTGAGTACCAAGAAGGTGCTCTTCTTTCTCAAGTTGACCGACGAACTTCAGGAATTGTTAACTCAGTAGGTTCTGGTTCATCATTCTCTGAAACTACTTCAGAAGAATCTGACTATTCTACTTTTTCTTCCTTTATTATCGTAGTCTCAATACCCTTCTTTGTTGTGCTATCATCTTCATCACTCTGTAATTTATCTTCTACAAAGATAACATCCCTACTGATGATAACGTTATGGACAATAGGATCCCATAGGCGATACCCCTTAACTCCATCAGTATACCCCAAGAATATACATCTTCTAGATTTTGGATCTAGTTTTGTTCTTTCTTGGCTACTGTACATTACATACGCAGGACATCCAAAGATATACAGAGAGGAATAAGCAATTGGCTTACCAATTCATATCTCCATAGGTGTCTTCATCTCAATTACCGTTGATGAAGACCTATTTATCATATAACAGGTTGTTTTCGCTGCTTCTGCCCAGAACATTTTAGGTATATTAACATCTTCAACATAGCTCTCATTCTTTCTGCTAATGTTCGATTCACTCACTCTGTTATGCCATTTTGTTGTGGTATGTAAACAACATTTTTCTGGCATTTTATGTCTTCTTAACTATAAAATGCGTCAAACTCCATGCTACAAAATTCTCCTCCATTATCTGTCCTCAAACACTTTATCTTTTTTTTTTTCAAATTCAAGCTCAATTTGCGTTTTAAAGGCTTTAAACATCGCAAATACATCTAACTTTCTCTTTATAGGGTACATCCAACTTCTCCTGGTGTAATTGTCAACAAATAACACAAAGTATTTGGCTTCTCCTAGGGATGTAACTAGTGACTACCAAACATCAGAGTTAATCAAGTTTAGAATATTTTTGCTCCTAACAGTAGATCTGGTAAACTTCAATCTATGTTGCTTGCTAATAACATAATGTTCACAGAACGGTAAGCTTACTGTTTTAACCCCAGGAAGCAATTTCTGATCGGAGAGAATTTTCAAACCTCTTTCTAACATGTGTCCAAGTTTGCAATGGCACATCATCGTCAACTCTTCTCCAAAACTTGCAATAGATGTTTCTCCACAAAACATGTATAAATTAACAGCAATATTTTCATCCTTCATATTCACAAGCACGCCTCTGACAACTTTCATAACTCCATTTTTTTTATGGAATTTATATCCAATATCTTCTAGTTGTCATATGGATAGCAAATTTTTCTTCAAGCTTTTCACATGTCGTACCTCTTGAACGATGCCAATTGTACTATCGCACATCTTTATCTTGATTATACCAATGCCAGCGATCTCCAAGGCATGATTGTTTCCCATGAACACAGATCCTCCTGAGATAGTTTTGTATTCATTGAACCAATCTCTTCGAGAAGTCATGTGCCATTATCATCTAAAGTACTTCTTTCTGCCTTCCACAACAGTTGTTGCCTCACTGTATAGTACTTCACCATCATCCGACGTACTTGCTACATAACTTTGAGTACCCGACAATTCAGCTTCTTTGCATTTCATATTTCCTTTTTCACTCTTCTTAAAGTGCCAACAATCCTGCTTTATGTGCCCTAGCTTACCACAATGATAGCATTTAACCTTCTTACTTCTTGACTTTCCCCTATTCTTATTGTGACTCCCACTAAAATTATGTTCCTTCGATCTTTCTCTAGCAACAGATAAGGCCTCAGCTTGTTGAGAGGTCAATAATCTATCTTCCTTGTTTTTGTGTCTACTTTCTTCTTCAAGAGTAGTAGCTACAATATCATTAAGGACTAGAGTCGACTTTATACGTAGTACTATTAGCCAGATTGATAATGAGGTGATCATACGAATCAGATAGACTCTGAAGTAGACGTTCAACACGCTCTTTCTCCTCTATATTATGCTCCATGGTAGAAAGTTGAGAGAATAAGAGTCTTCAAGGTGTTGATATGTTCGGTCATCGAAGTAGATTCCGCTATATGAAGAGTGTAGAGCCTTCTTTTCAAGAAGATTTTGTTGTGTAGTGACTTGGCTTCATATAAATTCGTTGAAGTATCCCAGATTTTCTTTGTCGTTTCCAATTCTGCGACACTTGAAAATAACATAGCTGCCAATGCTAGATGTATATTTGCAATTGCATCGCCATCCATTTTTTCCCATTTCTTAGTATCCAGGATTTCTTTTGGTCTTTCTCCAATTGCTTCCAAGCAAATTTCCTTCTTAAAATAGCTTTTATCTTGATCTTCCACAACCCAAAGTTGCTCCCATTGAACTTTTCTATTTTAAATTTTGCCGCCATTTATTTCACTCTTATAGTGAACAATAACCCCGAATAGTAGTAAATGTCGGTACAATTAAATACACCAGAAAAAGTTCCCAGGAAATTAGAAGGGTCACAGCGGTCCCACTTAAAATCCAATTCCCTTAGACTCTTATCGTCTTATTAACAGAACTTTTCTAAACGTGTACAAAATCATACAAGTAACCATCCACTATCCTAAACCAATCTCTGATACCATTTTTACGTAATCTACCCGTCGTATAAACTTGAAAAGAAAATAAAAACAATAAATAATAAGACAATAGGCAAAAAACTTACGTTGTAAAACTCTCTTGTGATGAAGGAAACCTCCACGAGCAAAAAAAGAACTTTATTAGATCTCGAAGAAACTTGTTGTAACCTCTTTCTAGTCACTATGAATCTAAAGCATTCTCTCTTTAATTGAGAAGAAACTATCTCTAATGACTAAGAGAAAACAATAAGAAAATAAGTTTGAGTGCTTTCTAGGATAATCTATAACTATAAAACTAGACCCTCTTATATAGTGCTCCTAAGCTCTCTCCTATTGCTTTCTAAGCAATATGGGATTCACAATATTATGAATCATAATCCTTTTCTAGTTCTTCTCTCTTAGTTGTAATAAAATTTCTTTAATTAAATAATTAATTAAAGTAATTTTCTAATAGGACTTCCTAATTAAACTAGGATTCCTCTCCTAAAATAACTTCACTTTTAACAGTCCGATGGGATTCCGATCAATTAACAGTAGTGGCAGCTAATTTTTATTGTATTCAACTGTATCAAACTGGAAATTATAGGAAATACAGGATAGAGTGGATTTCCAGAACTACTTTCTCTCCTACCCCTAGGGCATTTCCAATTCCAACAAAATTCTGGAATGCCTACCCCTTACCTACTCAATCACTCTATATTTTCCTCCCTCTGTAACCAATCTCACCCATTCTAACCAAATTGGCCACGCCAGCTTCCTTTATTTCCTATGATCCTCTACGGTGGTCTCTACCTTACTTCTTATTCCTCCTAGAGTAAGTAAACAAAACCGGAGGTCTAACATTGTCTTTCTGCAGCTTGAATAAGCTGCGTGCATTTTGGTAACAGAAAATTAACTGATTTCACTGGCAGCGTCCATTTTCATTTCATTTCTGTGTTAAATTATGTCGATATCTAATAGTGATATGACGATATTTCATGAAGTTTCTCTAATTTGTTTGATGTGTATGATCGATGATATTTAGCGTGTATATGGGGACGTAAACATCCAATACGGAATTATTGGTAGGGACATAAACGTTGAAAATGTAATTACTGGAGAGCAAAAGCGAAAGTCCACCAAACAAAGAAAGATTTTTTGGAGATCATGTATTACTTTCATAAACTAATGCTACGCAAAAGACACTGAATATGATTGGATTAGACTCACCAACTTTTGTTTTGTTAATACAGAGTCAATTTATGAACAGATAGAGAATGGAGATGAGAACCTGGAGATTGTGGCTAGTATGAATGTGAAGCACGGAGTTAGATCAATCATAGCTGAGGCCAGAACCGGAGAGCTATATCCTATCCCAATATAAGTAAACATCTGTCCACTATAACTAGAACCATGCAAATCGATTAATTCATTATACACATAGGCAAATGTTCATGCAATGCAGTGAGATCCACAAAAGGAAACTCGTACCTGACCAGGCTAAGAACAAAGATTCGAGAGACTATGGACCATGTGAGCTGGGGACGGTTGCTTTTTCTGTTAAACAAAAAGGAAGGTAGAAGGTAATATAACAAAGTTGTTGTATTTGGTTCTTGGAATTCAGTTGAAGAAGATGAGTGTGTAGTGAGTACTTACCTGTAGAAGAAGGAACAAGGAACAAGGAAGAAGATGGCAAGGATGTTAGAGTAAAATACAAGGACAAATTGACTCATACCCTTGCTCATGGCTGCCTTTGTTACTGTGTTTAAACCCACATCGAAGAACTCTAACATAACCATAATTGCTGTTACACTTGAACTCAACATTTTTATCTGTGCACAATGGCAAAGCTTCCCAAAGTCGAGAGGATTTGAATCTTTTGTACTTGGAACTGAATGGGGAGGGGGAGGGTAGATTAGTATGATTTTGATGATGTTATATCATGAGCATCCACATCAATATGGTGGGTCGGATGATGGAACGTTATTGGATTTGCATCCATTATTATAGGGGAGACTGAAGACAATATGCTACAACGTTTCTTTCTCTGTTTGAAGGATTAATTATTATGCCTCTTGAAGTATGTTGTAATTTGTTTGATCAATCAGAAGTTTCTTGGAAAAGAGGGATGAAGAGTATTACTGTACCAAGAATTGTCTCACATTTTAAATACTTATGAGAAATTGGGAGTAGATGTTCTGTTACAGGAAATATTTACTGTCTTTGTGCCCCAATTAAAAGTACTCCTTATACGAAGAATATTTATCGAGTTCCTTTGCTTCTTTCCTAGCTATACATAGATGTATGTGTTTCATTACACCAGCTCATCTACCAATTTTTTCATTAAACAATTATTGGAATAAAGACAATAACAATTTTCAAACACTTACAATTATCATTACATATAAGGTCTCAAAAATGGTGACCCAGAAACTATTTTGCATCTAAATAAGCTCTGTCATAAGTCTTTACTTTGGTGCAAAATTTTTATATTTCCGTGCTTCTATTTTGCAGGAGAGGGGCTTTAGAAGAGGATGACTCAAAGCCATCAATTCCTTTGTCTTCAACCATCTTCTCTTCTAGGGCTTGGCCCCAAATCACAGAATAAAACCCAAAAGCAATAATACAAGCTCCAACAACACTGCACATGAATAAAAAGTGAACAATATTACAAAGAAAAATATGTTAGAGCATGACTTGACCCGATGAAACTTTTCATTTTTTTTTTTTTTTGTATTTGTTTCTATGATAATTTAACCATGACTCCATCGCCAGGAAACAACCCAACACCTTATTTAGTATTATCTTCTTTTTTTTTTTTTTTTTTCCTTTCTTTTCCTTTACCTAGTAGTTTATTTATTTATTTTTGTTCTCTTCATTTCTCTTTAACCAGTAGAAAGCATTGTGATGACCAAATAGAAGTCATTGCCGAAGTTTGTTGCAGTTGCAGTCTATTTTGGCCTAAGCCTGAGGATTTTACGATTAGATGTCCAAAGGCGATGTAAGTGCTAGGAAAAATACACCCATCTGCTAAACGCAATGTAGAGAATTATACCTTCCAAGATAAAGAGTATCCCCAAGAAAAGTAACCCCCAGAACTATTGCAATGACTATCCCAAGCGGCTTAAACATGGAGACGTAGACAGGCCCCTTCTTGTGACATGCCCAGGTATGAACAATAACTCGAAGTGCTATAGAGAAAACTGCCTAGATAATCAGCAGAAGATCAAGTTATTACAATATTCATAAGAACTAAAAGAGCACTGTAGTTGCTATGGGTATAAATAAGCTCTTCTCTACACTTACCGAGTACCCAATAGTCACCAACTCCATGTCTGGCTTTAGTCTCCAAGCATTCGGATCTCTCTCAACAATTAGAGCTAATATGGCAGATTGAAAGGTCATAAAGGTGCAAGAGATGAATGTTACCATCAACTCTTCAGGGTAGTCCTTAATAGTGGAGGTCTAGCATGCGAAGGATTTCTTTTCAGTTCAGAATTATAACAGGTAATAGCACGACCTGATAGGATGAATAACTACTTTATGTTCTGAGAAGTATTACCTGAACTATCAATAGTAATGCTACAAAAAAGCTACCACCCGCAATAAGAAGACCTCCAATCACCCAATTTGTATGTGGCGACAGAAATTCCTTATGTAAATTACTTGCAGATGAAGTATGCACAATTGCTGGGCCCTTATACAAAGACACAGTTAATGCCCCTGCAATTGATACTATGGTTCCAATAGACTTGGCTAGACTGGTTTTAACTCTCAAGTCTAGCATTTCCATTCTGCAAACACACAATGACGTCATATTAAACCTACTAAAAACGATAAGACTCTGAAATGAATTTTAGAAAACACAATCTTAGTGTGAAGATTCACTATTAAATCAAAATTCTCTGATACGCAAATTAAGTAATTCTAAGTCTGTTTTCTTTCTCATCAGATAATCCAGACCTAAAATTTGCTTCCTTCCAGCTGAATCAAAGTACAACTGAGATACTACATTATTAGAAATTCTTTTTATACATATATCCCAACTGGTAACAGTAGCTAGCTTTGAAATGACGAAAAAGGGAAGAAACCCACCTTGAAATTATTGCAAGAATGAACGTAAAAGCTGGGGTGAGATCAGTAATTGCAGAGGCCAAAGTTGGAGAGCTGAACCGTACACCTGTAATCATACAAATCTGCACGCTACAGCTGCAAACCCAACGAAAACAGAAATAAAGAACCATCAATGCAATTAATTGCTATTCATCCAAATTGACTCAAAGTATAGTACCCGATCAGGCCAATAAGAAAGATTCTACAGATGATGGACAGCGTGAGTGGACGGCGACTTCTTTTCCTGTAGAAAATATAGAACGGAAAATATCTTGAATAGTTGAATCAAATAGAGACTGATAGGAGTTGGTGGGTATCTATCTTACCTGTAGTAGATGAGAGAAGATGGAAGAAGAACAAAAGCAACTGCAAAGGCATTAGAGTAAACAATAAAGACAAAGTCACTCATGCCTTTGTTCATAGCTGCTTTAATTAGAGTATTCAAGCTCACTTCGAAGAACTCCACTGCTACCATCACTGCTGTTACACCAACGCCTATCATTTTCGTCCTCCCTTTCTTTCCTTCTTCGAGCAAAATGTGTTGTTTGCCGAAACCATTATCATCATTGCTGTTGTTGTTATTGTTAGTATATTCTTTATAAACGTCATCACCACTGCAGCACATGTAAAAGAATGATAAACAAATATTTTCTCCAATAAAGCATCAAGCATCTCTGCCGTAGTAATTAGACATTTGAATGGTGACAAAGCAAAAGTTGATGAATATAAAATTGATGAAGATCTATCCTCTTCATTCACCATTGTCTCAAATATCTCTAATTTGTAAATTTTTTTTTCTTTTCGACTAAAGATAATAACTTCAAGTATTCACCCATTTGTTAATGGATAAGGTTAAGAGGCGGAATTATGGATTCTGTTCATACACGGACGCTTTTTCCAGGATGCCTTTTAACTACCTCGATTAATGTGACTTGATGAGTTGCAGCGTGGCAACCAAGAGTTAATTATTGAAAAAATTTAATAAACTCCGATTAAATTAAATTCGAAGAAACACTTCATCTTATATTTTTATTAAATTAAGTTTATTTTTAAATATCTTTTAAAAATTAATATTTATTTTTTAAATATTTAAAAAATAAATATTAATTTAAAAAAAATAATGATCATTTTTTAAGGGATAAATATTAGTTTAATAAAAATATAAAATTAAATATTTTTTTAAAATCTAATTAAAGGGTCAGACTAAATTTTCCGTTAATTATTGTACCTATGTTGAGCTTGCAAATAGTTAAAAGCTACTAAAATGGGTGTGTATCGACATTCTCTATTTAGTTGCGAAGAAAGTTGACGGTAAACAACAATACTGAATCCCAGTTACATGGATGCTCTTGCAAAACAGATGTAATACTATTGAACTACAGTTGTTCAATGATATCTACCTTAAATGCCGATGATCTAAAAGATTTTGTGAACGAAATTTGGTGGCCACCTTTGAAGCTTATAGATGCAAAATGTTACATGAAGGTAGGGACCATCTCTCCTGAGTCTTATAGCACAAAGTGTCACATAGAGACCATACATTTAGTCTACACCTCCAAAGTGGTGTACAAGAAAAATTGGTGCGCCCGAGGTGTTACATATATTTAAGAGAAAATTTACATAACTTCTAAATAAATTTTAAAAAAATATTTAATCCTATACTTTTGTTAAACTAATATTTATCTTTTAAAATTTCTAAAAAATTAACACTTACTTAAGGATAAATGTTAGTTTTAAAAAAATAGTGTTAATTTTTAAGGAGCAAGTGTTAACTTAACAAATGTGTAGAGTTAAATATTTTCTTAAAATTTAATTGGGGGTCAAAGAAACTTTCCAATATTTTAAGCGTATCATGTCAATTTTTTAACAGATTTATAGGTTTTGAAACAAGCTCTTCAAGTGTAACAGGAAATTTGATGATTCTCCGCATCTATGTTGAAGGCTCCACATTATTCACTGGTTTGGCAATGCTAACATCTTCCCTGATGCCAGACAAGCGTGAGATGAGAAAAGACATTGACTTTTTCTGACATAGGATGGGAAGAATAAAGATTAACGGATGCTATTTATGGGAGAGTAAGCTGTCATTAGGGCTTTACTTCTCTGCAAAATTTTTATACTTCCATGCTTCTGTTTTGCAGGAGAGGGGCTTCGGAAAAGGACGATTTAAAGCTATCAATTCTTTTGTCTTCAACTATCTTCTCTTCTAAGGCTTGGCCCCAAATCACAGAATAAAACCCAAAAGCAATAATAACAGTTCCAACAACACTGCACATAAATTAAAAAAAGTTAACTGCATTATAGTAACAATATCCAAACCAAAAAAAAAAAA
>JANKKB010000626.1:4429-15381 GCA_026225775.1 Bursera palmeri
TATCTTCCATTCATCCTCCATCTTTAACTCACATTAAAACCTTCAACCTCTTCACTTTTCACTTTCTAACTTCAAAAACTTTCAAATCCTTAAATAACATATTAAAAGAGGTTTAATAAATGAATTAAATATTAAAAGTTATTGAAATTACCTTCAAGTAAAGTCTACAAGTCAAAAATCTAAAGCCTAAAAAATCTTATTTGTCATCCTACATGTCAACTATACAGACTCATGCTTCAAAATTATATAGATATATAGATTAATTTGATCCGACCTTACTCCAATCAGGTCAACTCTGTTGACCATCCAAACCTTAGCCCAACCTGATGCTTGGGGTCCAAAGAATAAAAAACCTGACCCCGGGTATCTTTTCTCCAATCTGTCAGGTTGAGTCGAGTTTGAGCTTATCCGACTTGTGCCCACCCCTAATCCAACCTTTAAAAATAGATCAATTAATCCTTCCTACCCAAGCTTGACCAATCCACATTGACCTTCTTCAGCGCTGCACTCCTCCAAATTTCGTTGCTAGACAACCATTTTAATGATTACAACGACGGTTTCTGTAGTGTGATCTGATTTTGACTAGTATACCCGATCGAGACCTAAACACGGTGAGATTGT
Organism: Bursera palmeri; assembly: GCA_026225775.1. Lineage (NCBI taxonomy): Eukaryota > Viridiplantae > Streptophyta > Magnoliopsida > Sapindales > Burseraceae > Bursera > Bursera palmeri. Next base: position 5,051 of record JANKKB010000626.1, read on the forward strand.
CTTCTCTATACCCGCTTTCGAATAAAATTATATATGGACCCTACATTAACTGNATTGGATCAATTCGAGTTGGTTAAACGTGCGACCTCTAGAACCAGATCCTGTGATGATTCAAGAATCCTACTCATTTCTATTATGCTCTAATACACTCCTTCCATCTCATATCTATATAATTTTATAAGGATTAATTTGTGTATGAAATTAAAGATAATTTAATATTATTTATTAAAGGGCCGAAGCCAATATCTGAAGAGACTTCAGAGAAAAAGAAAACCAAAAGTTTGTCTCTAAATTAACAAAACTGTCTAGGACCCAAAGCAAAGTCATGAATTGAACAATTAATTAATCTCTTTGTTTATTTTTTTTTAATCAAAATTCAATCTGTAATGAACAGGTGATACATGAATAATGCCTTGGATTGTGTATTGGTAGGGTTGAGAAGCAAATTTTTATTTGCTTGGTTAAGTGTAAATTAACCATTTGGCTGCTGAAGGTTTTTGCCAATTGTGGTCTGAGGAGTTACTTGGCTTCCTACAGGATCGAAATGAATGTACCAAATCTCAGTTCAGTACCTGGAGAAGAAACAGAAGCCTATCTTTTTGAAGGAATTGGAGAGAATATGGGAAAACAAGTACTCCAATCTTCCTTTGCGCGTGGGCCAATTCTCTTCGTCCAATACATTGTTGACTGATCCTTACAAGGCGCTGCTAAATCCTGTAATATGTTTTGTGGCAATGGTTACATTCTTCGATCATTCAACTTGAATATCTTCAGGACTTTCTAAGCTTATTTCAGTTGTCCTGACACATAAGTGTTTCCAACTGGGGATAAATACGTAGAAACCCCCAATGCTTGGGTAAGAGATAACTCCCTCCAAATGTTGAAAAAAGTAACGTAGATATCTCTAGATTCTTTTTTAAAACTTTTTTATCTTTATTTGTCTTACTCAAAAATTAATAAAACAATAAAAGGTCTAAAACAAGTTTCATTAATCACAGAAAACCTGATAGATTTCATTAAAAATCATAGAACCCCTTGTTACAAAAATTTTAATATATATATATTATAGTTTTATATTTTTTTTAAACAATTTCAAAACAATAATTTATGTTGACATTTTAAAATATTGAATGGATAGATTTTATATATTTTTTAATATTATATAATAAATATAAACAAACAAGTGACAAGTTTTTTAGAAAAAAAAAACTTTTTATAAGAAATCACCTCAACGAAGAGAATTGTTAACTTGGTTGAATCTAAGAACTTCTAAACTAGCTATTCAAATCATATTTGTTTCCAACATTCTAATAAATTTTTATAAAATTGTATATTTCTAACATTATATTATATTTTTAATATTATGGTTTTATTTTTTATAATGCTGAAATAACATAAAATATATATTATACTTTTATATTTTTTTCTAATAAATTTAAAGTAATAATTTTTTAAAATAGTGAATAGATATATTTCATATATATTTTGATATTATATGATAAAATTTTAGGTAACAAGTGACATTTCTTAAAAAAATAATTAAGAAATGTTTAAAAATATATTTATAAAAAAAATGAAACAAATATGATTGCATTAGCTAGTTTAGAAGTTCTCAGGTTCTCTCAAGTTAATAATTCTCTTCATTGAGATGATTTTTAACAAAAGTTCTTTTTTTTTGTTATAAAAAACATGTTTCTTTTTTTTAGATTTATTATATAATATTAAAATATATATATAAAATATATTCGTTCAATATTTTAAAATGTTAACATAAATTATTACTTTTAGATTATTTTAAAAATATATAAAATTACAATATATATATATATATATTAAATTTTTTGTAACAAAAGATTCTGTAATGATTAATTAAATCTATCAAGGTTTTGTGTGATTAATGAAACTTGTCTGGGACCTTTTAGTATTTTATTAATTTTTAATAAGACAAATAAAGGTAAAAAAGTCTTAAAAATGAATTTAGTGGTATCTATGTTATTTAGCCAACTTGAGAGTGTCCAACTTTTCCAAAATCTGAAGGGAGTTTACTTTACCCAAATGTTGGGGGTGTTATGTATTTATCCCTTTCCAACTGAATACAAAGCAACCCATGTCAACGATGATGCTTTAGGTGAGTTCTGTACCATCCAAAATTTATCAGCATAAATAGCAAATTAACCTTGACTATAACTATTTGTTTAGGTCCTAAGGGCTAGCTGAGGCTCTACTTGGATGCTCTGGCAGGTGCCAATGACAATGATGTCACTTCATATGTCAAAGAGAACCCATTTGGGCAGCGTGCTATAACACCCTGCATCTTGATCGGGATTACTACCCCAAAGTCATCTGCCATGTCAAGAAAACTAGTCTACAGTCGAAGAGAAGTTCAGAATAGATTACATTTGCGAGGCATTTGAATGTGTACTCTAGACTGTAGAGGCTGATCAAATTTATCTTTATATAATCATATTGAGGCTTGGATTTACATCCCTCTATTCTATCTTCTTCCTCACCAAGCAATTGAACAAATCCAATAAGTAGGCAGAATTCTGGTTCTGGAACAGCAGAAAGCTAAAAGCAAAATTGCTTATCAGGAAAAAGGTTATTCACAAAAACGGAAAACGAGTAAACAATAAACTGAGGTGAACTTGCACAAAATCATCAAGTGAATGATTAAAAATTCTCTTACATTAGTCCAGTTGACAATCAGTATTTTTGTTAACATAAAAATGCTTCTACAATATTGCTAAAAGAATATGAAGGCCTCATTTGATTCTATTTCTAACATTCAGGCAGCAATTTCAGAACTTTATGTTAATAAATCTAATTGTAACAATAAAAATGTAAATAATATTAGTTCATTCAGTTATCACGTCAGCTGCCAAGTCTTCAATACACCTGCAGAAGGAAAAAAAAATCACGTTAGTTTCGGCACCTGATTTTAGTTCTCTTTTATTTTAAGTTAAGACCATAAACATACCTTGTACATTCTATTCACTGAGCAAAGACACATTGATGTCAGGAGATGGCCCCTGATTAGATGTTGTCTCAGAGCCATTCCAACCAGGGCTATGGGTAGATGTGGCATTTGGCACTTGTTTATTGTTATCTGCTTCGCTGTGGCTTTGTACGGGTAATGGAGATATAGGGGTCAAACAAGTCTCCACATCAGGTTTTGCCTGTGAAATTGGTCTTGCTGCTGTCACTGTATCTGGGGCACCTGGGGACGTAGAAGGAATCGTCTGCTCACGATGGTGCTTCCTTTTATGCACTTTGTAGCCATTTGGCATGAAACTTCCTACCACAATCTAACAGAAGAAGCAGAATCAATATAAGATCCGATATAACACACTCTGATCATATATTGGTTGATCGCATGTATTTTATCATTTGTTAAGAACAATAAGCAACAAAGCAGTATGGCCACACGTTTCATTGTATGGAAATCAGCATTTTGTTAAGAATCAGAAGCAATAAAGCAATATAGCCACACGTTTCACTGCATAGAAATCAGCATTAGTGCATTAGTTGATAATTTTTGTGCTTCAAGCAATGTATATGAATGAAGCACATTTCAGTTCTTGTTAGGCTAGAAATTTAACATGTGGTTTGTGCAAAACACTCTCAAAAGCATGTCCTTCATTAACGTAAATTCAGACTGTATGTAGAACGCAAAGAGTTCTCTCAGCATTTTCAATGAGTTCATAGCAAGTGGCATCAAACAATAGCAAATCTGAAAACATGACATTGGTGAAGACATAGGCCCTAAGACAACCTATATATGAGATTTTGTTATTCGTAGTGAAGTGCTAAATGGTTCATTTTATGACAGACAAAAGGGCCATTAATTCAAGTATTTATTTTTTAGGTGTGTACTTCGTTTATTCTCATAAATTGATTGTTACTCTCAAATTCTCTCTAAACTTACAATCATATTTGAAGAATTCTTCATATCCTTAAAGAAAAACTTCTAGAGCTACATAAAATTAGGTAAAGCTTTTGGATATCCTGCACAACACTCGAGGGTTTAATTTCAAACAAAAAAGGGGAAAGAAAAAGGCCTTACCTGGATAGGGCTAGCAGCCAATAATAAACCAGCTACGCCACCACCTATAACGCGCCCATCAGGTCCAGCCAAGGACACACTCAGTCCACCAGTCCTACTTCTTACACCACCTGTATCACTGACTGTGAATGAGCCAGATAATGACAGTATCTCAAAGCGACCCTGCAAAAGTAATTGGAATAAAATTTAAAAGGAAACTGAAATGTAAATATCAATGAAGCTCTATTCATTAATTAGTAAAATCACCATCAAAGTAAACATCACAAACAAGCACAAACATCAACTAAGTTGCATTGCATCAATCCTGTATTTGGTCCAAAGATTTATAGAGGCTAACTGAGTAATTGGTAGTAGGACGTTTAAACAGGTTGGAAAAAAAAAAAAAAAGAATGAAACATTAGGACTTAGCTGCACGGAGGATTGCATAGACAGCTCAGCACATACATGAGGTTATTAGACCTGATAAACACTAATGAAAGGTTATTACACCTGGAGGAATAGAGCTGGCAAGCTTTACCCTCCCAATTCCTATGAAGAATGTAGTCTGGGATACCACATCTAAGCTTTAGGACTTTGGGCTTGAGACCAGGCTCATTATCTTTTAAATATCAGTCTGCAATCTTATACTGCTGCCACCGGAATGGTAGAATCTAGATGGGAATTGAGACTACATCTTGTGAAGGACTGACGATGTCTACTTGCTTAATGGTTACCACTATTATCACTTGCCAGAGCCAGAAGCTTGCAAGACCAGACTGGCCCTCAGAGTCAAAGCAAGACGACTTGCAAAGTGCAAACAATACTGACCAAAAAATTTCAATAAACCGAGCTCTTATAAAAGCACAAGAAGGGATGACAGGACAGCTTAACGGATAGACTTCAGAGTTGGACGGCCAAGAAATTGATTATATGTGCAAAGATACTGAACAGAATGGCTTATTAAATAAAAATATTAAAAAGAAGAATAAGCAAAAGAAAAGCTCTTTTAAGACAAAGAGCAAGAACTTCTTCTTCTAAAATTGAACTTCTCAATCTAGAAAGCAATTCCTCTCTCTAAAAACCAAATTTCACTATTAAAAATAAATTAAGAGTGAAAACAAAAGGCTATTGTATAGAGAAATGCAGCTCCATATAAGTAAATAATGGTAAGAGTATAACAATATAAGACCACCAAACCATACTCTATTAAACCACGTAGTCAAGCTTTGGCAAAACCTAGTTTGACCAAATTATGATGGACCATCCCAGAGAAGTGGCAAAAGCTTGACTGCCTGGTTTAATAGATATTGGCTTTTACAATAGATATTTTTTGGGGCATATTACATGACATTTAAGTACGCTATTAAAATATCTATTATAAAAGTAAATGGTTTTGCCAATATCTATTAAACCATGACATTTAAGTATGCTATTATAATTGGAGCAGTGGGGCTAGTCACAGTGGCAGCAGAGGAGAAAGAGAGAGATTCTAGAACAAATGCCTATCCTTATCCTTAAAGAGAAGTGGGATTACGGTTGTAACTATAATGTAAATTAGGTAGGTCACAGAAACGCAGAGAACAGATCAACTTAAAACTACCACAAATTTTCCACAGACATGCTGAGATAATACTTGCTGATCTGCATATTCCCCATATAGAAGAATCAAAAGAAGCAAAGAAGCACATTCACAAGCTATAAATCTTAACTCTATATAATAGTATATTCTCCAATTGGGGAGGGCAGGATCCAATTTAGTTGATGGCAATTAGACCGAATAACCATTAAAAAAAAAAAAATTACTGATATGCATACTAGCATAAGTTTGAGTTCATGCCTCATATGTCAAGATGCCACCAGAAGACCCAGGTTGGCGAATAGTAACATTAGAAACAGCTCCATTGGCCGATAGAATGCAAATTCCTCGAGGACCCCTCTGCGAAAACGAAAGAATCTTCCCTGCAACATCCTGCAAGTAAAAAGCAGGATCTTCTTCATCATAAAATTTTGAAGAAGATAGAAGAGATGCTTAAGCAATAGGCATGTGCATTACCTCTCCAGTATTAACAGTGACCACGTGCGGTGTGAAGTCCCCTCCGGCTGTATTTGCAAACAACTCACCTCCATGGATCAACGTCCAGATGTTAGATATTTTAAATCCAAAGCCAAAACAATCTAAAGCAAATTTTCTAACTTTGAAAAAAGCTACAATCATACTAGTACACTATCTTTGACTAAACTTGTTTCCATCATGACCTAAAAATCATAATTATTAATGTTCAATAAATGATTACACTAACCAACTTGACTAGGCAGTCAATCCTCAGTTATTCTTCTTATTATAACTATTAAGTATATTTCAAACTTGAGTATACACACCCATTTTGTTTATCCCAATTCCCAAACCAGAACTGAGGAATTATTAAAAATAATTTTAAAAAAAAAAAGTGCAAGTTGAACTCCATTGAAGCCAAACCAGTTACAAATACATTAAAAAATTGTAATTCTTCTCAGCTAAAGTTGAAATTAAGATCCCAAGCCCACCATAAATCAACCAACTCTGCCATTATGTGGTTGGTGAGACAATGAAAGACCCAGAAAAAAAAAAAAAAAAAATTTGAGGTTTTTATTAAAGAAGAGACTATTGTATATATATTTCCTTTAACTTGTAATGTAACCTAAGTAAAATTTACTCAAATAATAAATTTTAAAAAAAAAAAGTTAAACAAAAATCTTGAACTAAGTAGAAAAGTTGTTTTACATCCCTAAGTTTCCTACATTTTCTTAGCAACCAAGCAGAAGCACTGGAAAGTTGAGTTGAAAGTTACCTAAAGAAGCAAGAAGCTGCCAGTTACCAGAACCAGGAGGCCTGCCGCGACCCCTTTTGGAAGAAGAACTGAAATCAGGAGAAGGAGTCAAAGAAAAAGGAGGAGACGATGAAGAGGACACAAGTGGGAAAGAAGAAGGCAACCTCAAGTTGCCTTCAGAGTCATATTTTCTGGGTCTCCCTCTCTTCTTCTTCCCAAACAAATCCGCACTATTATTATTATTCCCTTGTGGCGTCGCAATCATTGGTGCAGGTGCAGCAGCTTCGGCTCCTGCGCTAAGATCAATGTTCATGTTCATGCTAACCACGTTCATCAGCACCTGAGCCTGAGGTGGCGGAGGTGGCAACACCACGTTGCTGCTGACAGGTGGAGGTGAGTCAGTGTAGGAGTGGCCACCTGGTGATCCGGATACTGTGCTTTCCTTCTCGTCCATATGATGAATATAATAAATTAAACTGAGTAGGAGAGTGAGACTAGCGTTGTAAAGTTACGTTTCCAGAAGTTTGAAACAGACAAGGTGAGTGCAAATGGCGCCAGAAGTAGAAGGGTGGTGTTGGTGTAGCCTTTTGAACTTTGTTTGTGCTGTGTTGAGTTGGTGATAAATTTTATGAACTTCCCTCCATTAATGGAGAAGAAAAAGAAACACTGCGAAAACTCCTCTTTTTCTTGTATGTCTGAACTCCCCCTTACTCTCAATTTACTATAATACCCTCCATTCCCCCTAAAACCAAATTACCCCTTCTACCCCTTTTCTGATCATCGATATCTATTTTAATTTGCCTAATTTATAACCATTATTATATTTTTATAATTATTCCAAATATGCCAGAACCCTAAATTAATTGATGGATTCTATTAAATCTATTTATTTTTTTAATCAAATTAGAATATTATATTCACATGAATTCTCATTTCAATACATCAATATCTCAATCGAGTTTGTTTTTAAAGTACATAACCATTTTAATTTTATTCAATCTCATGAAATTTTACTATATTCTAAAATAGGTCTGGTACTCATACATCGTGTGGGTGAGCTCTTTTACATTATATAAAAGGGAGGGTAAAACGGTAAAATGGCATAGAGTAGTCTAGGCTATTGTTAAAAGAGGCGTAATAATAAGGCGGTTTTAGAAGTCCACAAAACAACTTTACTTGGATTAAAAATACAGTCAAACTGTGCTTTGCTGTTAAAGCTATAAACCCGCCATAAAATAATGCTTTTATTTTTTATTTTTTATTATTATTATTTATTGTTAAGAAAAAGTTCAAATCCCTAACTTACGTTTCTCAACATAATAGGAATCAATCCGAATTTTAATTCCTTTCTCATTATAATAATTAATTATCATTTCTTTTAAAGCTATTTGATTTGGGCACTCCCGCCCTTTCTTTGATTGATGGGACACCCATGTTTATTTACACTCTACACCATTCCCGAGTCATAAATCAAACGTACCTGCCCACGCTTTTATTTATAAAAATAAAATTTTTAATGAAATCATTAATTAAACAACTAAGATAAGCTTGAAATGTTTTTATAATTATAAACTTAAAACAAAAAAAAAAAAAAGTTACTCCTTCTTGTTTTAAAAGTCTATTTTTAAGTAATATCAAAATATTAAATCTTCTACTATCATATAGTAAACTTGTAAATCATTTTTAAATTTTGTTTAGATCTATTATTTTAAGTAAATTATAATGTTTTTACATATTTAGTAGATTGACCATTAAAATTTTAGAACCAAAAAAAAAACTTATTACTTCACAAAGTTATTAATTGGAAATCTTAATCCAAATTTAAAAAAAAATCTAAAATCGCCTCTTAATTAATGTTATTACTAAAATAGAGAAACTCCAATTGAAGGTGTAAATTTAAAAAATTTAATAATATAATAATATCACACAATTTATACGAATTAGTTTATATTTATATGAGTAGTCCCAATGTAACACGATTCAAAGAAAAATATAATTTAAGAGATTGTTCTACATAATTAAGCTATAATTTTTTTGGGAAAAAAATAATTAAAAAAATTAATTGAGTTTGGGTTAATTACGTAAATTCAATCAAAGATTTACAAATTAAAGACGTAAAATAGAGATTTACTAAAACTTGTTGGCATTTTTCATTGTAAATATTGGAAATATCTAAAGCAGTATCATAAATTTTCATCATATTTGATACTGACATGTATGGCCATAACAAAAGTCAAATTTGTGGTTGGTCATATAATATATTCAACATATCTCTAATCTATTTTAAATTTTTAACCTTGTAAAATATAAAAATAGTTTATAATATTTTTTGCCTTTTTGAAACCATATTAATGTTACTGAAATTGCAAATGATTCTTTAGTGTTTTTGTTTTGGCTTTTTCTTTTAACTTTAAAACTATTTGCATTTAATACAATATCAATAACAATTTTTTTTTAAAAAAATGTACCTTAGTATATTAATATAAGAAAGAATATTAATTATACTATTGAAACAAGTTTTTACAATTTAAAATTAGAGAAAATAACTTTCTTTATTTCTTTTTTCCATTTTTAGAGTTTAAACTAAATTTAAACTAATTTTTAATATGAATAAATCCGAATATAGAAACAATTTATATGAATAATATAATATAACCTAATATGGTATTACTTTATTAGATGAATACCTATCATCTAATTCGTTATAACTTACTTTGTTTACTATCGTTTTTTATCTATCCAATGATATTTTGTCAATTTAAGTTATATGGAATTGGTTAATGCATAGTATTATGTTTAATATTATTTCAAAAACAGTTTCTCACCAATTTCATAACATTTTTAATTGTTTAAGCTATTATGACTTAATTTTTTTACTTAATTTCATATATTCTTTGATAATCATTCATTTTTTTATCTAATTGTGGAAAGAGTTGCTGAATTGGTATCAACAAAATAACTTTTAACTTATATTTTCTACCTATAAATTGTAATAAATCAATGGTTATCAAGAAATGTGTAAAATTAAATAAAAAAATTAAGTAAAAAAAAAATTAAATCATAATAGTCTAACCCTTTTTTAAAATAATAAAATTACTTGTGACATAATTTTATTGGACAATAAGAATATATATTTTTTTGAAATCTAAACATATATCATAATAATATCATAAACTATAAGACAATCTATTAATAATTTTAGTTATGAATAGTATTCTTAGACAAATTATTAAACAATAGTTTCATTTTAATGTTATTATATTTGGAGAAATGAAAAAAAAAAATGTTTTCATCTCCCATTTTCTTTGTGTATAGAACTTGTGTACAATATTGGAGGGGGTAAATACATAGACACCCCCAAGGTTTGGTCTAAGTAACAAACTCACCCCTATTATTTATAAAATAACATAAAGACCCCCAGAATTGGAAAACATGGGGTCTTGATCCATAAAAATAGGGGTCTTAATGTTACTTAAAATATC
>JANKKB010000628.1:0-12606 GCA_026225775.1 Bursera palmeri
ATACGATACTTGGACTCACCGAGGACTATAATTAAGACTACCTACACTTGGGTAACACTTTCTAAGATGTAGCATATACGATGTTTGAAACTCATTCTGAACCTCAAACAGATCTACATCAGGCCAAATAACACTCACGGTTCTTTATTTTTTCTTCATTTTAGATAGGATCTTGTATATTGTGATAGGTACCTCAGTAACCCACTGTAATGCTTCTTTACCATAATTGTTACCATAACATTCCTCCTATACTCGTCTAATAAACTCAAGATTGTCATTGATCTTGTGTCACCTAACCAAGAGTTAAGTGACATAGCAATATTATTAGTTTCAACATTAGATAAAATTCATGTCTTAACCAAAGAGAAGGGTGAAACTCCATCAACCATAGGTAAGCTTCCTCCTTGATATCCTTTAAATTATTCATGACATCAAGGAAATCTATTCCGTTTGATGCCTTGCCATCCAAAACAAATTTAAAACTTTAAGGGCAAGGAACTAAGTGTTCAAGTTTTATGGTAAATAACTAGCACAAAATCTATGGTTCCCATGTGGCCAATAATCTCTTAAGGCATTAAGGAATCCCTTCTGTTTGTCACTCATGAAGCTGATTTGTTCAAGTTTTATAGCAAATACCTAGCACAAAATCTATGGTTCCCATGTGACCAATAATCTCTCAAGGCATTAACGAATCTCTTCTGTTTGTCACTCATGAAGCTGATTGGTGTCTCACCATCCCCCCAAGAAATCTTGCAACCTATTAAGGAATCATTCGCATGAGTCAGTGCTTTCCACCTCAACAATGCTAATGGTTAAGGAGTATATACTATTGTTTAAATCAGTCGAAACTTCAGCCAACAATAGACCCTCATACTTTCCCTTTAAATGACACCTATCTACTCATATAAAGGGTCTATATCCTATAGAAAACCTATTTTTTAGCTAGAAAAGCTAAGAAAAATCTTTTAAAAACAGGGGATTTGAGGCCAATCAAGCTCTAGTCATGTCACTAATCCAAGATTGCTTTGGTGGATAACATTTTAGTACTTCCTCAAACTTGTATAAGATTTTGCATTGTCCAATTCTAAAGTCTCTAGAGCTCTCTAACTAATGATTCTCTCTTAAGATATCCTCTAGAGATTTAAGGGTAGCACCAGAAGTAAATTTAATTAGATTACCATATTTTTTGGCTATCTAGTTAGATGTAACATCCGGATTTTGTTCTACCCTAAAGCAAGTATGAGTGGGATCATAGCTTTTAATTTAGAAAGTGGATTGGTCGAGCAATCTAGCAGCATATATCAACCAAGCACAATCTAATGCTGCATATTTAGCTCTTATCCTATAACTCTTATTTTTCACCTTTTGTAATATGAAACCTTGTTGGATAGCATAATCTTTCAAACTCCCTAAAATTATAGTTTGAAAGTAAATCCCTACCTGAAGCTTTATTGATCCATTTGCTTTATACTTAAATCCTTTTTCCCCCTAAATGACCTAGCCCTCCTCTGCACAGGGTTAACTCAATCACAAGAAGCACTGGTATAATTATTATCTTCATTGGAGTCATAGTTAGGCATCTTATTGAAGTTAGATTCTTCATTAGCCTTACCTTGCCCATCACCCTTATCATCACTCTCATTATAACTCACTATTATCATCACCTGAAACTCCCCTGCCCTTACCCTCATTACCAGGCCTATCACCCTTAACCTTACTATTAGAACTATTTAGAATAACAACATTCTCAAGTTGGTTACCAATTAGATTAAAAGATGAAACTGAGGGTTGTAAGGGAGAAACACATATACAAGGAACATCTACAAACATTGTTATTTTATAAATGTCATGTTCCTTAAATTTTTTGAACCGGTTTATCAAAGCCTCATCACAATAAACCAAAAGAAGTTTACCTTTAGACCAGGGTAAAAGGGTTTCAATCTTAAAAGGATTAACTACCTCTACATCTACCAGTGTAGCCCCAGTGACTATGTTTCACTAACACTATCAAGCTAAATTCATCTGGGTCAATATTATCTAACTAATATCGTTTACCAAACAAAGTAAATTTCATAGTAAAAGGATTTTCATTATTCCTACACACAAATAACAATGAAAAGAAAAATTAATACATCAAGCAAACTACATGCTAAAAATGTAAATCCCTCTGAATAATACCATATCGGTAGAAGCAAACATATAATTCATATTAGATAGACATGTAAACTATATAGTGCACAAAAAAGCAACAGGATGAAACTAAATGATACACAAGCAATCTAAGTAAATACGAACAAGATTTATATAAAACATTAAGCAAAGTACAAACTAAAAACTAAATAGTACATAAAAATGAAAAGATACATAGAAAAAAAATGATACACAAAGACGAAGACACAACAGATAATACACACAACTGGATAGTTCACAGAGACGAAACATCACATAGAAAAAAAACTCACAAAAAGTAGTAAGAGCAACAAATAATAATACACACAACTAGATAGTACATAGAGATGAAATATCACAGAAAAAAAAGCTCAGAAAAAATAGTAAGAGTATGCTTTTTCAGTGATATACGTTATCTCATTCGTGAAAAAACCGTCTTTCACTAAAAAATCGCTCATTTCATTGGAAAAACCGCTCCTTTTGCATATAATCCTCCTTCACTGAACAAGTTTCAATCTTTCACCTTAACAAATGGATTTCCTCTCTACCTCCACTACTTTAGGTATGGCGTGTTTGGCACTGAAGGAAACGTATGTGACTCTTGGAGATATTCAAACTGACTCTATAGCTACATGTCAAGCCCTCATTTGCTCCATGTCTTCTCTTCATTTAATGCAATGATTCACAATGATTCTAGAGGGTTTAATTTACAAGGTTAAGGCCAAATGTAATGGTTTTAGGTGGTTGAATAAACGAGGCTGAGGTCAAGTTACTTATTTAACATTCATATGTTAAGTTGTAGGTAATAGTTGTTAACGTTTATTTAATGGTTAACTTTTTTTTTTTTTTTTTTTTTGNGGGGGGGGGGTGTGGAGTTGGGGGGTTAGTATTAGTTTTGAGCCTCAATCTCGTTTATTCAACCACCTAGAACCATTGGATTTGGCCTCAACCCCATTTACTAAACCTTCTATAACCATTGCATTAAATGAAGAGATGACATGGAGAAATGAGGGCTTGACATGTGGCTATAGAGTCGTATGAATATCTCCAAAAGTCACGTATGTTTCCTTTAGTGCCAAACACCCCATACCTAAAGCAGTGGAGGTAAAGAGAAAACCCATTTGTCAAGGTGAAAGATTGAAACTTGTTCAGTGAAGGAGGATTATATGCAAAAGGAGTAGTTTTTCCAATGAAATGAGTGGTTTATCCAATGAAATGAGTGGTTTATCCAATGAAATTATATAGTACACAGAGAAGCAATAGAGACGAAACTAAACGATAAACAAAAGCAATCTACATAAATACGAACAAGATTTATATAAAACATTAAGCAAACAACAAATTAAGAGCTAAATAGTACACAAAAATGAAATGATACATAGAAAACTAGAAACAAAATGATACATAGAGACAGAGATGCAACAAATAATGCACACAACTAGGTAGTACATAAAGATGAAACATAACACAGAAAAAAAAACTCATAAAAAACAGTAAGAGCAACAGATACTACACACAGCTAGGTAGTACATAGAGATGAACACGCTGATTTGGCTCAAAATTCTTCCTCAAGATCTGTCTATCATGAGAAGCTTTCAATTTCTCCTTGTAGATCCTGGAATTGTCATAGGCATCATTCCTCAATTCCTCGATTTCTGACAATTGTAATTTCCTTTGAAACCTTGCAGCATTCAAATCAAAGTTAAAAGCTTTAACAGCCCATTAGCCTTATGTTCAAGTTCCAAAGATAAATGACATGTTTTTCCAAAATAAATCGATATGGAGACATTCCCAAAATAGTCTTATAAGCAGTGTGATATGCCCATAATACATCAGAAAGATGTAAAGACTAATCTTTACGATTAAGGTTAACTATTTTCTCCAAAATTTGCTTAATCTCCTTATTAGCAAGCTTTACTTGTCCATTAGTTTGCAGATGATATGTAGTAAAAACTTTATAAAGAACACCATACCTATGCATCAAAGCTTTAAAAGAACGATAACAAAAACAAAAATGTGTCTATTGATTGCTAATTATGACACATGGCGTACCATTCCTAGACAACATATTTTTTTTTCAAGAATTTTACTACAATTGTGTTATCATTATTATGATAAGCCACAACCTCAACCTATTTTGACACATAATCAACAGCAAAGAGGATATAAATATAACCAAAAGAATATAAAAAAGGTCTCATAAAATCGATACCCCAACAATCAAATAACTCAATAACAAGGATAGGGTTAAGGGGCATCATATGACGACGGGTAAGCGAACCTAACTTCTAGATTCATCAGGGAAGTCATCTCAAATAGGTAAACCATTAGTAGAGTCATTAAACTCGAGACGAGACAGATGATCTACTACAACATTTTCAACACTTTTTTTGTTCTTGATAATCAAATCAAATCAAATTCCTACAAAAGAAGAATCTACCTAATCAAACGAGGTTTAGCATCTTTCTTAGAAAGAAGATCCTTTAGGACTGCATGGTCAGTAAATACAGTAATAGGCGAACCAATCAAATAAGTACGAAATTTATCTAAAGCAAAAACAACATCTAGAAGTTCCTTTTCAGTAACAGAATAGTTCATTTGAGCATTATTCAAGGTTCTGCTAGTATAATACACAACAAAAGGTTTCTTCTCCTTTCGTTGACAAAGGATAACTCTCACAGCATAGTTACTTGCATCACACATAATTTCAAATGGAAAATTCCAATCAGGTAATTGCATGATAGGTGCAGGGGTGAGTTTGTTAATGAGAATTCAGAATGCATCCTCACACTCTTGAGTCCAGTTGAACTCAGTATCTTTCAATAGAAGGTTATACAATAGTCGAGATGTAGCAGAAAAGTTCTGTATAAATCTTCTATAGAAACTAGTATGTCCTAGAAAAGATCGAACATCTCTTACTGTTTTGGGTGTAAGTAATTTAGAAATTAACTCAATTTTAGCTTTGTCAACCTCTATTCCTTTTTCTGATACAATATGCTCCAAAACAATCCCAGAGGATACCATAAAATAACATTTTTTTTTAGTTTAGAACAAGTCATTTTTCTTCACACCTACTTAACACAGCTTTTAAATTAAGTAGACATGAATCAAAAGAATTACCAAAGGCAATCAAATTATCTATAAAAACTTTCAAGCATTTTTCAACTATATCAGAAAAATACTTAGCATGCAACATTGAAAGGTAGCTGGTGCATTACACAATTCAAATGAAATTTTACGAAAAGCATATGTACCAAAAGGGGATATAAAGGTGGTCTTATCTTGATCTTCTAAAACTATCTCTATTTGATAATATCCTGAATACCCATCAAGAAAGCAATAGAAAGGATGACCAGCTACACATTCTAAGATTTGGTCAAGAAAAGATAATAGAAAGTGATCCTTTTGGGTGGCTGCATTTAATTTTCTATAGTCAATACACATCCGCTATCCAGTCACTATCCTAGTTGGTAAAGATATACCATTTTCATTTTTAACAACAGTAACCGCAGATTTCTTAGGAACTACTTGTGTCGGACTCACTCATTTACTATCAGAGATTAGGTAAATGATACCTGCGTCTAATAGTTTTAAGACTTTTTTCTTTACCACTTCTTTTATTGTTGGACTAAATCTTCTTTAGGGATCCCTACGGGGTTGACTACCTTCCTCTAAATGAATCTTATGGGAATAGATTAATGGTAAAATACCTTTAATGTCAGCTATATTTCATCATAATGCAGATTTATATTCTCTTAACAAATTGATAAATTTTTCATCTTGTTCAGCACTAAGTACAGATGAAATAATAACTAGAAAAGTATTACTTGATCCCAAACATGCATATTTCAAACCTTTGGGCAATGGGGAGAGTTCGACTTTCGATGATTCCAAGGCTGAATGTTTCGACTTCTCTCTTCCACGTGGCAGTTCTTCAAAGCGTGGTTGCCAGAATTTNTAATTGACAATCATGTTTAACATTATAAGCATAAGAAGTATTAAAAGCATTAACAGAAAAAAGTAATGATTAAGAATCAGAGTTACAAAGGAGATACTCTAAGAATTCAAAATCACCGTACTTTCTCTGGAATGAGTTTGTCTATCATGTAGATCTGATAACACTCATCTTCATTTTATAGTTGTTTCCCTACATGAGAAATGTTGACTTTTAAAGTCATATTCCCAAAAGATAATTTCATGAGACCATTCTCACAATTGAAAAGAGCATTGACTATAGNNNTGTGTGTCCAGAACTAAAAAGTCAACATGATAGTAGAATTTATCAATTTGAAGTAAAACATCTTCTACTATCCCTCTTGTCTTCGTACAGAGTGATCAGCCAACTTTAATACCACAGATGTGGGTTTGATTTCTCCAAGTCCAAGGCGTAAGTAAATTGAATAAGGCATGAGATTTACACTTGCTCCCAAATCCAATAGAGCTTTACCAAACTCATGTATTCTAATGTGATAGGTGATTGTTGGACATCTTGGATCTTTATACTTTGGAGGTGTCCTTTGTTCGATTACTGCACTGACTTGCTCTGTCAAGAATGCAGTCTTCTTTACATGGTGCTTCTTCTTCATGGTGCAAAGATCCTTGATCACTGTGACATACGCTAGAACCTGTTTGATCATATGTACCAAAGGTAAGTTGATCTTTACTTGTTTTAAGTGCTCGAGAATCTCACCTTGGTTTTCTGTAATTTTTCTTCTATAATTGAGAACTTGGGGATAAGGTACTCGAACTGAAATCTTCTTTTTTAATTTTTTTGAAGGGACATCTTCAGTATTACTTGAAGTAGTGGTAGTGCTGGTCATCTGACTTGGCAGAGTTGGTTTATCCATAATCTTACCACTTCGTGTAGTGATGGCATTGACCTCTTTGATATTTTATGAATCTGTATTTGAGATTTGTGTCATATGTTGTCCTTTTGGGTTCGATTGAGATTGTGAGGGAAATCTTTCTCGCTCTTGTACAGTAAGAACACTAGTCAATTTGGAGATTTAACTTTTGATTTCCTTATTCTTTTCTATAACCTGTGTAAGCACAGACTCAAATTTTTAATTAGTTTTACTTTGTGTTTCCATAAATCTTTGCAGAGTTTCCTCATGAGAGTTTCTATTCAGTTGGGTATTGTAATCAGGTGTTTCGTAGGGTTTTTGTAATGGTGTCTTGGTTTTTCAATTGTTATTAGATGAGTAAGGTTGGTTAGGCTTAGATTTCCAACTGAAATTGGGGTGATTTCTCCAACCTAGATTGTATATTTCTGTATGAGGTAAAAAAGGTTTTCTATACATTCCTAATGTATTACATTATTCTTCGTAAACCCCTCTTATCTCACTAAAAGTTAGGCAATCTTGAGCTGACTGTTTCACTCTCCCATAGACAAAACATGTAACTTAGGTTTCTACCCTTACAACCGTATTGGTGGTTCTACTATTTTTGGTTTTAAAATCTCTAGTTTCCTAGTCAAAACTTTTAGTTGGACTTTAAGGCTATCTTCTTCTCTAAGATGGTAGATACAAGTTGGTCGTGACTGATTAGTACTATTAATAGCGCTTGGTCTGGTCCAGTCCAGGAGTGAGCCTTCTCAGCTAATTCATTCAAATAGTCTATGGCCTCATCTAGGCCTTTGTGTAAGAATTTCTCATTACACATCATTTCTATGAATTGGCGTTCCCTAGGTGTAAGACCTTCATAAAAGTAGCTGACTCTACGTCAATTTTCATATCCATGATGGGGACACATACTTAACAACTCCTTAAATCTCTTCCAGGCCTGATATAATGTTTCACTTTCTTTTTGAGAGAGTTGAAATTTGTCTTTTGAGGTTGTTGGTCTTATGGTGTGAAAAGTATTTGCTAAAAAATACTTGAATCATTTCCGTCCATGTGCCTATAGATCTAGGTCTTAAAAAGTATAGCTGACTCTTTGCTTTGTCTTTTAGGGAAAAAGGAAAAAATTTTAATCTAACAGAATCTATGACATTTGGTTGGCTATGAAAGGTGGCCACTACCTCTTCAAATTCCCTAATGTGTACATATGGATTTTCACTTTCTAGGCCATGAAAGGTCGATAAAAGTTGGATCATGCCAGGTCTAAAATCTAAATATGGTGTATTAGGGGAGAATATAATGAATCATGGTGTAGCTGTATGGGTAGGGTGGAGGTAGTCTTTAAGTGTTCTCACAGGGTTATCCTCGTGTTAGCTTAGGTTGTTAAAATTAGAGGATGAACTAGACGTTGAATTTTCTTCTACTAATTCTACTTCAATGGTTTCACAAATCCACATCGGTAGCCTCTAGGTCGATTCATACACCCTAACACTTTTTTTTATTTTGATTATTTTTTAATCACTAATTCGTACCAAGTTTCCAAGATAGGTTGGAAGGCCCAGTTTATAGTTCCCTCTATCCAACCTCCTCGACAGAACTTCCTAAATAGCTTTAGGAACTACTTAGGTTGTATTTATCAATGAAAGAAAAACTTTCAATTTTTTTTTTTATAATTATTAAGGGAAAAGAGAAGGAAAATAAAACTTACTTTACCTTATAAAATGAAAATCAATTGTAAGGGAGAAGAAAAAGAAAGCTTAAACCTTTAATGATTTTGGCCTCCCCAGCAACGGCGCCAAATTTTAATCACGCTTAAAATTGATCCTTTAGCTAAGCGGTAGTCATCGCATAGCTTTCGGTATTGATCCACAAAGAAGCACAATAAATCAATAAAAGGTTAAAAATAAAATATCAATAAGATTGATTTAAAATGATGATAGACAATAATGATAACAACAAAGTGTCGAGATTCACTTAATTGTTTCGTTTATATGTTACCAACTTGATTCTTACTCGTTACTCGATTGCATGTTTCACATTCTAAACAAACAATCAGAAAATATAACGTTGAAGTTCAAAGATAAACTTATGACATTTGTTTTGAGAAATCTTTTCAATGAAGAACACAGATGATTTATTCTTATGGTTATCAAAAATCGATAATATATCAACATGACAATATTATATTAAAAGATGAACTCATAAAATAAATACTTCTAGTACAATTATAATCTAACAAATTGCACAAATAGAAAATGTGACTGAATTTATATGAAATCAAAGATTATAACATCTAGATTATCACAACAATAATGATAAACAAATAGATTTCTCAAAAACAAAATTATAACTCTAAAACACTGTTATAAGAATCAAAGAAGGAAAACATAAAAACTACACAATCAAACTCTTCTCTAACCTTGCTCTAAATCTAGCTTAGCTTACAAGTCATTCTCACCAATTCTAGAGAGAAAGAATGAGAGAGGAATGTAAGAGAACTCTCAAATTTTGGGATGCTTAACAATGAACCCAAAAGTCTCCTTTTATAGGTAAATAGGAGAGGGCATTAAAGAAATTTTATATAATAATTCATTTATTGCCACCCACCACTCTATCACATTGTAACCACCTTTTGATCTATTTGTGCTCTGAATTTGGTCAAGTGTTCGACATGAAAGTTGTAGAAATTCTCTTATCTTTTCATAGCCTCTTGAATCATTCCATTTTGATATGTAGTTTTGGAGAAATGACTAAAATAAAGTGGCTATATCAATTATCGCATGCCAACTACTCCATAAACTTGCAAGGCATTTTGGAACTCTTTAACCACCAAATTTGATAACATGGCAAAGTAACAAGTTGTAGATAATAAAACAAGCTTTCCACAGCCATAAGAATCAAGCATTCGGAGTTATATTCATTAAGATATGGTCCGGTCCCGGATGTCTAGATATGTTAGGCTATGATTTATTTTCGACCACTTGCCACTCAATCAAATTGTAACAATTTTTTGATCAACTTGCACTCATAATTTGAGAAAGTGTCCAACAGACAAGTTGTAGATAATTATCTTAACGTTTCAGATCATTTTGAATCATGTCACTTGGAGTTCTGGTTAGGTAGCAGCGGCTCTATAGGTCGATGTAGGTCAAGTTGAATGTCTCCGATTCTGGGTTCTATTGTAACCCAATTTTGACCTATTAGACATTGGATTTGGGCTTTAAGTTGTCCTACAAGTTTGTGGAAATATCTGTTAACTTTTTACAGGTATAAGACACAAACCAAATGGGCTTTTGGATTGAAAGTTATACTCATTTTACTTGGCCTACATCAAAGTAACCAAAAATAAAAATTTACAACAATAATTCTTTTAAGCTCAATACAATGAAAATGCTCATATTAATAGCACTTAAAGTGTAAAAATAATGACTTAAATTCTTAATAAACATATACTTTTAAGTACTAATCAACTGATACACGGTAGTCTAATGATGTAGTGGGGTTGATCTACGTACCCGCTATGATATGGGATAGATTTATTGAGTTTGTCTTGATACGGGATTGATTTATTGAGCCCACTTTGATACAAAATAGATCTATTAAGTGTTAGGTCTTAGGTGGGCCTACGATGATCTGGGACCTAAGGGGAAACACTTGTGATATGGTATTGAGTATTAGGCCTTAGATGGGCCCGTATTGATCCGGGATCTAAAGAGAAACACTTGTAGTATGATTGTAGTATTAGGCCTTAGGTGGGTCTGTGTTGATCTGGGACCTAAGGGTCAACAGTTGATATATGATTATGGTATTAGCCCTTAGGTAGGCTTGAGTTGATCTGAAACCTAAGGGGGAACACTTGATATAGGGTTTCTGGTAGCATGTGTTGAGATACGAGAGGATTCTTAGATGAGCCTATTGAGATACGGAATCTAAGGACAATTTTGGATGATGGTTAGGTTGCACATAATTGAGATACGCGGATGTATCACATGTATCATGACGGTTGAAATGAGAAAAGTTTGTAATAGTGAAATTATTGTGTACGCGAGTAAGAGAAATAAAATGATTATTTATGATGTGTGAATTATTTGATGCATGATTTAATTTAAAATGTTATAGAACTGTGTAGTAATAGAAATTTCTACTGAACTGTGTTGCTCATCTCTTCTTCCATAGGTACCCAATGTTAATTGTCTTGTATTGGTGATTTAGAGCTCACATAAATGATCTCGGACGGTTTTTGGGTGATGTTTAGGTAGAGTGAGTCGGCTTTTATTTTATTGAAAATTGTGTAAAATTATATGTTTTCTGTATAATTGTTTTATTTAAAACATTTTCTTTGGATTTTATTTTACTTTATTTTATTTATTTATTAATTCATCCCGGGTTCCTGTATAAGGGATTCTGGGGCGTGACATTTAGTATCCCAACTAGTTGGAAAAACTGAATCTGGTTTAGGAGGTGAGGTATATTTAACCACAAAGTCATATCTTCCATGATTGGAGTTGTGGATCGTTCAGAGGCATGTTGAAATTAGGGAACATGGTGACCATCATGATTCCTGCATTGAGCATGGTCTGAATAGTAATAAGGCAGGCATGCCCATAATTTGGAAATCAAGTATCTACCGATGCAATTCTAGAGGTAACAGGTAGAACTTTTATGGCATGATAAGTAAGAGCAAATCTGATACCGTCGAAATGAAGATAAGTAAAACCTTTCTTTTGCCAAAGATTAATGTTCAAGGATGTCAATCTGAACAAATTGTTTTGCTTCAGTTGCTGGGAGATGATAAGCATTAAACTTAGTACACTGGACATACTCTTTGACTTTTGGTGGATGGTTTTATGAGAGTGGTAATGGACTTTTTAAGGGAAGACAGGGAGTTTAATAAACATAGTAAGGATTTAAGAAAGGGAGTGAAGTAGGAGGAAGTTGGGACTGCTCAGGGATATGAAAAGGACTTTCTGAGAGAAGGTTAGGGAGTAGTAGAAACCAAAGAAAAAGAAGAAGAAGATCTAAAAGATGAAGATCGGGAGTTCATGGTTAGCGATATTTTCCTTTTCTACAAAAATTTCAGAAGAAAATTAGAATAATAAAACATATATGCCTTATATTCAAGTATGTGGCACTGTGGCTTGAGGAATGAAGGTACTATTTCAACCCTCCATTGGACCAGTAGCTCGTATCCTCTGGTATTCTAGCCTATATACCTGAAACTTATGATAAGGAGGCTCTGATACCAAATTGGATGAGGTCCTTCTTTCTGAAACTAAGGTATTTCTACAACAACAACTTACACCCATTGCACCTAAAAAAGGACTTTCATGGCTTTCAGACAAGGCAAACCTCTCAGTGGAAAAATAATCAGCAGAGAAAAATAGAGAAGAATATTGTGAAGACCGTTTTAAGGACATATCTATTTTAATACAATAACCCAAATCATTATTGGTATAACAATTGCAATAATATTTCTTTACGCATCAACATGCATCACAAAAATATCAAACCGATATATGTATATGAATGAATCAAATACTAATTGTGTCTCATACAAATTATTTAAAACATACACTAATTCGAATTTCAAAAAAAAAAA
>JANKKB010000633.1:0-16539 GCA_026225775.1 Bursera palmeri
GAATTTCTAGGGTTTTCTTTGGCCAGCTGTGGATCTTTGCATCGTGTGGATTTGATTTGTGGGGTCTTGGTGTTTCGAATTTTTTCTCTAGGGTTTTTTTCTTTGTTTTTATTTTCGTGTTTGTTTAGTGGGAAAATGTGGGAAATGGGAATGGGGGTTTTCGTTTTCAAGTTTGTGTTTTGAGGTTTTTTCTTTTTTTTTTTTTTGAGAGAAAAAAAGAGGCGGAAGTTAACTTTTTTCGTAATTTGAGGTTATGAAATTGCATATTGCTTGAGGATTTGAGTTGGTTTTGTTGTATGCTTCAAGTTTTAGGCGTTTTAGATGAGCTTATGAGATGTTCTTTCCAAAGGCTGAGTTCACGAGTTGTAGGGAATTGAAAAAGTTTCTGAAATTTGATACWATTGCACCACTTGGTTAGGCTGTAAGTTACGTTTATTGGAAACGTTAGTTTGATTTCTGTTTTTTCAGAAGCCACAATAACACTACATGATTCAAAGATTTTTACTTTTCTTTGTTATCGAAATCTTCTTATCAAACGTATATAGCATGAGGAAATAGCATAAAACTTTGTTAATTTATTGTAATGTTTTCTCTCTGTTGGCTCTTTCAGGTTCTGTGGATTTTCCTTTCTAGTACCTGCTTTTAGATTGGTAGCGGTTGATAATGGAGGATACAGGCTCAGTTGATGTGATTTTAGAGTTTTTGAGGAGAAATTGCTTTACGAGAGCTGAGGCGGCTTTGCGCAGCGAGCTTAGTAACCGCCCGGATTTGAATGGGTTCCTTGAGAAACTCAATCTGGAAGAGAAGGAATCAACTGGGGTGTTGGAAGAAGAAAATGGGGCCAAATCAGCAAGTGAAAATCAAGGTTCAAGTTCGAGGAATAGTGGTGAAGTTTCTAAGGAACTTATTGTGAAAGAGATTGAGTGTGGGACTGGCAGAAATGGTTCTGAAAGCAAATGGAGAAATGCTACATCTACTGGGGAACGAAATAAGCCTAATGAGGCTATTGGGACTAGTGACAAGAACTTCACTTTTTCTAAAGGTTCAGAGGATAATATCCTTGATTTATACTCTTGGAACTTTGGTTCTAAAAACGGTCCCTCAGATCCTTACCGAAATGGTGGTGGCAGCACCAACACATTCTCAGAGCCTCAGATTACAGAGCAGTCAAGATACAGTACTAGTGAAGTTCCTGATATTGGCAAAGTCAATTTGAAACCTGGAGATTTGGATTCAGGAGAAGAGATTCTCTTTTCTGGTGAAAAGAGGGCTTCATGGCTTGAAAGCACTAGCAAATCAAATGCTGAATCTAAGTACGAAAAATTTCAAACGAGTGAATCAAGGGTCGTTGATCTGCATCCTAAGACTAGTAGTTCACACTCTAGAGAAAGCTTTGCTGACAACCCATGGTCAAGGAATGAGGAGCCAAAACATTCATCTTCAGATTTGTGGAAAGACTGTCCTGTCAAGACTGTTTTTCCCTTCCCTAAGGCAGATGTTTCAACTAGTTATGATAATGCTACTGGTTCTGATAAAAAAGAAGGTAAGAAGAAAGTGGATACAGTTGATGTAAGAGCAGCAATTAAACATCAGGTGGATGACGTTGGAAGAGCATTATTCTTTGGGAAGTCTCAGGAAAACGCAGAGCAGAAGAATATAGGCAGCTTATGTTTTCCCCTAGCATCTGATAATCCCAGGGAAGAGTTCCCTAGGCTGCCTCCAGTTAAACTCAAGTCAGAAGACAAACCATTGAGTGTTAATTGGGAGGAAAAGTTTGAGCGTGATGGACCAAGCACAAAGCTCATTAGTGCTGATAATACTTTTCTAATAGGGTCATTTTTGGATGTTCCTGTTGGACAAGAAATCAACTCTTCAGGTTTGTTACATGATAAATGATTGGATATTATGTCTAGGCTTTCTCCAAATATTTTACATTTTACTTTATGCTCACAGCAATTGTTAGATTATTCAGAAGGCTTTTGCATTTGCTTGTTTCATAGATTTGCCATCTTACCAGATTTGCTGTTTGGTGTTTCTTTTAATTGGTTTGCTGGAATTTATAGTTGCTCTTTGACCTCTGGAAAGGGGGAGAATTAAATTATCTTAAATTCTGTCCTTTAAAATAGAATCCTGTTGTTCCCTTTTTTTTGTGGTTTGCTATTAGCATTGGAAGTGCCATCTAGCCTAGGTGGTACAGCCCAGAGCTTTACGAAGGTATAAACAGTAAAGAAACTAAGTTCTGTTCAAAACTTCTTGCCACTAAGAAGAAATGAAGCCCTTGCTAACATAAGTAGCTGAAAGAAGTTTTAGTGAGTTGTATATAATCTTTAAAACTTTTGTTGGTTCATATGCAAAATAAAAAAGACATTAGCATAGTCCAAACTTTGGTTGTATAGATCTTCTTAGCTTCCACCCAACACAGACCTTAGTTCTCAAGCCACCAAGAAAAAATAGTAAAACTTATGAAGGAAAATGAAAACAAAAATACTGATGTATTTTTATAGTCGTTTGTGGGACTCTTTATTGTTTTGCTGTCCATCTTACATCTAGAGTTGCAATTTAGTTTTAGATGAAGGCAGAAAGACAAATGCACGTGTTCACGTTTACATACACATGCACAACGCACATGCTCGGAAACATTGTATTGGTAAGTGTTTAATGATGCAAAGATATCTTCCTTAACTAATTATATGCTTTTACTGTCTTTGATTGTTTTTATTATCACTTCAAGGAAAAAGCTTAATTGCCTAAATTTGTCATGAAGTCATCCAAGCTTTTGGCACACAAATCTCTTAACTCTCATTCTCCTTCATGTGAAATTTCCTAAAGGTTATGACTATACTTCAGTGGAAAATGATGGATAGGTGCCTACCGAATAGTTTTTAACATATTATCTTACTTAATGTTTGTCAAATTGTTGTTGTTTGCAGAAGCATGCGAACTTGCTTATGCTCTCGATTATTAGAATCCATAAAAATTCTCTAGGGCTGACTGCTTAGTTGTCTAATTTGTATTACATAAGATATTCTCTATCTGTGATTATTCATTCCAGCATCATTTGTGGAATAAGCTATTTTTATTTTTTGTTCTGATGACATAGGTGGAAAGAGGACTGGAGGAGGAGGTAGTTGGTTATCAGTAAGTCAGGGGATTGCCGAGGATACATCTGATCTGGTTTCTGGTTTTGCTACTATTGGTGACGGGTTGAGCGAAACTGTTGACTATCCGCATGATTATTGGGACTCAGATGAATATGATGACGATGATGATGTTGGATACATGAGACAGCCTATTGAGGATGAGGCCTGGTTTCTGGCCCATGAAATTGATTACCCTAGTGACAATGAAAAGGGGACAGGACATGGGAGTGTTCCAGACCCACAAGATAGAGGTCCAGCCAAAGATGAGGATGATGATCAATCTTTTGCAGAGGAAGATTCATACTTCTCAGGTGAACAGTATTTTCAAGCTAAAAATGTTGAACCTGTTACCGCTTCAGATGATCCTATAGGTTTGACGGTGACTGAAATGTATGGGAGGACTGATAGTGATTTAATAGATCAGTATGATGGACAGTTAATGGATGAAGAAGAGTTGGATTTGATGCGTTCTGAACCAGTCTGGCAGGGATTTGTCACTCAGACAAATGAACTCATTATGTTAGGGGATGGCAAAGTTCTCAATGAATGTGGAAGACCACGATTGGATGATATATGTATGGATGATGATCAACATGGTTCTGTTAGGTCAATTGGTGTGGGTATCAACAGTGATGCTGCTGAAATTGGCAGTGAAGTTCGTGAAAGCTTGCTTGGAGGTAGTAGTGAGGGGGATCTGGAGTATTTCCGTGATCATGATGTTGGAATTGGTGGGTCCAGACTCTCTCATCATGAATCTGACAAGAAATATATTGATAGAATGAGCAGGGATAAAAAGAAAACCAGTAAACAGGATCCCAATAAGTATGTGATTGGAAATGATAAAGGAACATGTACGCAAATAAAAAATCTTACTGATGCAGGATTTTCATTTCCTCCTCCACTAAGAGATGGACAGGTGGTGCAGGCAGGCCCTAGTAAATCACGATGGACAAACAACTGTGATCCTGTTATTAATGATGAAACTGATGAACGATTGAAAGCTTTAATGGGGACTGATGACATGGTTGCAACATGGAGGCAGAAAAGCAGTGATTCTTCGACTGTCAAAAGCTCTAGGGATGAGAATAATACAAATGCTGTTAGATCTGCAAATTCTAGTCCCTCATCACTCTCGAATTATGGTTATAGTGAACGAGAGCATGTGAAGAGAGAAGAGGAAGAAAAAATTAGTGCCATAAGGGAAGAAGACCCTGGTACCTCACTTGAAGATGAAGAGGCAGCTGCTGTCCAGGAGCAAGTAAGGCAAATCAAGGCTCAGGAGGAGGAATTTGAGACTTTCAACCTCAAGATTGTGCATAGGAAAAACAGGCACGTCTACTCCAAACCAAATTGATTTTTGAATTACTTGATCTTGTTTATTTGGTGGTCAAATTTGATTCTTCAGCTGCTGCATTTACTTTGGATAAAACTTTAAAGTGCTGTTTCTCAAAAGCTACTGTTTTCTTTTTCACTTTTAGTTTTTGGACTTAAATTGGTAGTATTGCTGAAATCTGTATCACAATTTGTCTAGCTTCCTACCTTATCAACATCATTCTAAGTCTCTGCATAATTATCTACTATAATTGTTCTACATGTCTGTTTGTTGCTGGGTGGTATCAGCTGGATTTGTATCATTTTTATTACTTCTTGTACAGCTGACGTTATTTGCAATTTGCATAGATTGTCACTGGATTAGTCAATGTCAATAATGGGGACAGAGGTAGTGGTTAGCTAATCGAATAATTAGTTGCCTAGTTACAGGCTAAACCAGTTGTCAAGTGTTAAGTAAATGGTGCTTGTGCCTTATTTTTTGGCTAATTTTGATTCAATTTTCTTGTGCTTTTCATCTAGTTTCTGTTGGTGAATGAAAAGTAAAGAGGCAGAAAGGGTTTTTTTTCTAGGATTTTCTTGAATTGCTGTTGGTGTGTCTTCCTTTCTGAAGTGGACCTATAATGTTTATAAGGAAATATGTGATGATTTTAAATTGCATGTTTCTGCTAGGTTTGCGCTCCTTTACTGGGAGAGACGACCCTATCCTGAATGAGGAAAGGGGATCCTAAAAAGTGTTCTATTTGCTGTATTTGGTTTCTTATTATTCGTACCAAATAAATGACTCTCTTCTGGCCGAAAGACTTAATTTCTTTAATTGATTGTCATATATTCTTCTGCGCAAACAATTGCTTATCAAGTAGTTTAGGTAGAAAGTCCGCATTGCTTATGGTGACAACAATAACCTTTATGTGTCAAATTTTTTGTTACTTTGCTTGATTTCTAACTGACTTCTTACCTGAACTGCTGGTTTTTTCTCCTCAGAACTGGCTTTGAGGAGGACAAGAATTTCCATGTTGTTTTAAATTCTGTTATAGCTGGCCGCTATCATGTTACTGAGTATCTTGGATCAGCTGCATTTAGCAAAGCTATACAAGCACATGATCTGCATACAGGCATGGATGTTTGCGTGAAAATTATTAAGAACAACAAGGATTTTTTTGATCAGAGCCTTGATGAAATAAAGCTTCTCAAATATGTTAACAAGCATGATCCTGGAGACAAGTACCACATTCTGCGATTGTATGATTACTTCTACTATCGAGTAAGTAGAATTATTCTATGATTGTGATGTAAATTCTCTTATAATTTTTCCCACGTCCATATACTTGTATTCTATTTTTTCCTTCTCACTCGTCATCGTTAAAAATTGGAGTGAGAATGTTTTAACATACTAATACTGGCCTCTCCAGTGTAGCCTTGTACTGCAAGCTGTCTGGACAACGCATCCCTCTTCACTTATTGCCAAGCTAGATAATTTATTTATTTATTATTTTTATCTGTTACAAATTTGTAAAAAACATATTTAGGTTAATACTCTTGCTCACCATTGTTTGAATAAAATTCCACTTTGTTCTTGTATTTATAAGTGGACAATGGTTGTGCAATAGACAGGAACTTTTTGAAACTACGAACTCATTGCTACTTGTCTTTTCTTAGTGTGTGATCTTTCTATTCTTTCTCATTTGCTGGAGGCCAGTGGTTCTCAGATCTAAATATTTTACACCCTATAGATGCTCCTACTGGAATCTGGCATGTTTTGATAAATTTTTCTGTAAATTTAATTTCTCATACTCCATATTTTGTTTAGTGAACTCCTGATAATGCTGTTCTTTTGGTGGACACTGCAGAATGAGCCTGCAGTTCTTGGTGCATTAATTCGTAGCTGACTACCCTTTTTTTTTTTTTTTAAGGAGCATTTGTTAATAGTATGTGAGCTACTCAAAGCAAACTTATATGAGTTTCACAAATTTAATAGAGAATCGGGAGGGGAGGTCTACTTCACAATGCCAAGGCTGCAGGTTAGTATGGTGCTGTTTTTAATGTGGAAGTCTTTTATTTACTTCTCTTGCTGGATTTTAATCTCTTTCAGTGTATTCTGTGCAGTCAATTACTATCCAGTGTTTGGAAGCTCTTCAGTTCTTGCATGGTCTTGGCCTTATACATTGTGATCTGAAGCCTGAAAATATATTAGTGAAAAGTTATAGTAGATGTGAGGTAAAGGTTATCGATCTTGGGAGTAGCTGTTTTGAGACAGATCATCTGTGCTCTTATGTTCAATCCAGGTCCTATCGTGCCCCAGAGGTTATCCTCGGACTTCCGTATGATAAAAAGATAGATATATGGTCACTTGGCTGCATATTGGCAGAACTTTGTACTGGAAATGTAAGTATAAGACTTCATGAGAAGTAATTATTATTTTTTTCTTCTTTATTGTGTGAAGTGTGAATTATAGGCTTGAGAGGTCTCTTACGCTTGAATTTCTATCTTGTTTGGTAAGTTGTCATACACTTTTCAAAGATGTAAATGGAATGAAGTTCGTGTAAAACCAACTTAAAAACTAGAGAAAACTTGGAATTGAGTTTAATTTTTAACTGACCTTTAGCTGAGTCCCTTTCCCCCTCCTCTCTTTTAGTCTAAGTCTGTATTTCATGACAAGTCCTTTATTACATTTAATTGTTTTAAAATCAATTTTCAGTAGCTTGATGCCAAAAAATGGAACTATTGGTTAGGGAGTCAGCATCTGGAACCTCCTTTAGTTTTTCTTTAGACCTAAAGAATTTGAAAACCTGCCTGAAAGTTACCAAGTGGGTTGGTCCAATGGGAATGGCATATTGCACCTAGTTAAACTGGCTATATATGAAGATTCCTTGCTGCATCCATTCTTGTGGAGAGCTTACCTTTGAATATATCACTGAAATTTTTTGGTATTTATCAACTATGATATGGGTGGAGAATATAGAGTCTAGAGGGCTGAGTTGACAGTGTAAAAGATAATGATCGATGATCATGTGCTCGAGTGACCTATTTTGGCTTCCAGTTGTTATTTTTGAACATACCACGTGATAATCTTCTACTCAGTCCAGATTTAAATTTGATTAATAGATAGTGGCAGGACAGGAAAGATGTATATTTGTGGTCTATTTACTTTATTCTTTTTAGAACTCATGGAGGGCACTTGACTACTTTTTTCCTCTCTAATGCTGGGTCTCAATTTACTTGGAAGAATTATATAGTTGGTTCTAATTAACTGATCTGTAGAGGAAAACTTTTATGCTTTTAATGAGAAACCAATTATTACTGGATGATTAACTGCCATCCATTTGTTGATAAAACATTAATTTGGTTGTGTTGAAGGTTCTGGTGACAAACTGATAGTTTAAGGTCATGAGTCACTGTAACTGGCATTGCGTCCTTTTCCAGTAATGTCATTAGCTGATATTGGTTTATTTTTACTTTATGTTTTTGGAATATTTCATTTCATTTCTGACAGGTGATGTTCACTCATGAAATGCTGATATCTGAAAGTAATTTATTGTCCTAGCTTGAATTAAATCCCTGAAATGGTCTTTCTTTGGTAATTGTCATACCGTTTTGATTTATTCTTACATTGGCTGGACAGCCTGTGTTGCAGATATAGTTCTGGGGAATTGATTGTAATGTTTCATTTCTTTAAGTGATATTACTCTGCGATTTAAATCAGTTTAGTAGTTCTTGCATATATATCTGTCTTCGCTTCACCTTTTTAATTTTTTCAAGTCAGGTGAACTGCATAATACATTGAGCATCTTCACAGTAATTTCACCCTGGTTTTTATCAAGAGTTATTTCTTGTCTAGAGAAAATTGGTTCTGAGTAATCTTGCCTCCATGTAGGTCCTCTTCCAAAATGATTCCCCTGCAACGTTACTTGCACGGGTGATTGGAATTATTAGCCCCATTGAACAAGGAATGCTTGCTAAGGGACGGGATACATACAAATATTTTAGTAAAAATCACATGCTTTATGAACGGAATCAGGTAATAACCTCTCTGGTTTTGAGATTTTTTATGGATATAAGAGTCTATTATTATGCCTCTCTCGTCAACATGCATGTGCCTATCCAATAAATAAATGAATAAGTCTTCAGTGCATAAGGTACATCCTTCCTCGACAGTTTGAATATCTTTGCACATACTAGTTGCCCTGTAATATAAATTAGTATATTTAGTCTATGCTAACTGTCATGCTATCTAGTTGACTATGGACATACTGGATTCATCTGTTTACAGAAATCTGTCTAGTGGCCTTGATTCAATACCATTATATGCCTGTAGCGTCCTTGCAACATAACTTTGGTGGTTATGTTGTTTCATATTTCGGTTAATTAGTGGATACGACAGCCCTTAGCATGTCTTCATAAGTCAAAAACTGCAATATTATACTCTGTTTTGTGAAGTTTTTGAATTTTACACTAAAATATGCTAACTTAAAATGGTGCCTGCCCTACTCTTCAATTCTTCAGGAAACCAACAGACTTGAGTACCTGATACCAAAAAAGACGTCCTTACGGCACCGATTGCCAATGGGGGACCAGGGGTTCATTGACTTTGTTTCCCATTTGCTTGAAGTAAATCCTAAGAAGCGCCCTTCTGCATCTGAGGCTCTGAAGCACCCATGGCTATCTTACCCTTACGAACCCATATCAGCTTGAACCATTGGATGATCTCTTGGTGGAGAAGTTTTGCCAGTGCCCTCAGTGTTTGGGTCTGGGTGACATTATTGAGTGGGAAGGACCACATTTGATTACTAACTGAAATTGGTTGTCTATTTAAAGTCATCTTCAGAGTTTTTGGCCCTTCACATGCCTGCACAATGCGTCGAAAGGTGTGTTTGGTATTGGTGATGTATGGTTTTCCGTCCCCTTACCAAGTTGTATTTCAATTTGCCATTATCAAGAATGTAATTTTGCACGCACTGTGTATTTTAGGGATTCCTACATCACTTTTGTTTGATGCGGTGGTAGGGGAATCTTACATCTTGTTGTACATGATGTGTGATAATTCTTTTAGGTTATTTAGTAATAGCTTGTGAAATAGCTGCTTATCCAATTTTGTTTGGCGTTTTGACAAAAATCTGCTGCTCTGTATCAAGTTTGGAGCAAGCCCTGTGAGAATCTTTCAGTGATTTCATTTCTGCCTTACTCTGGTATTGTTGTATTATCTGGGCTCGTTCTTTTCCCATGGCAGCATGCCATTGTTGCACCTTAATGGACTTGAAATCATTGAACTTTAGGTTTATAGTGATTGTAATTTAATATGTATTAATATTATAAACTTCTTTTCTTATATATTGATTTTGCATTAATATAATATATTTATATCACCATTATTAATCTCTTTCAAGTTAATTTTGATGTCTACTCATTGTGTTTATAGCAGATTTATATCAGATCAGTCTGGAAGAAGGGTTTCTGCATAGTTTAGATGTACAGTATTAGAGTGGTGAAGGTTTAAAAAAGTATCACCAAATTCATTTAGGCTCTTAATTTTAACGAAAGATATATGATAAGAAATTTGTTATGATTTTTAAAGCCCTCTTGGGGTTTCTATAATTTTGCATAACTAGTGGTCCATGATAATTTTGCAATGAATACATCTTACCATTTAATGAGCATGTGAAAGCAGTTAGAAATTTAAAGTTCCATTAGGTTATTCTCGTGAGAAATCATACCTCTCACATGTTAAGGGGTATTGGTGGGTTCAGAATTGATGACTTGTGTTGAATTTAGTCGAATCTAATGATTTATTGTTTTGATTTTCGTACAAAATGGAATAAGGAACAAAATTGAATGAATTTAAGAGTACTGGTTACAGAAGATGAATTGTATGTACATCTGTAAATTGGCAGCTTCTGGAAAATCTACCTTCCTTTTTCAGGCCTACTAAACTCCTAATTGTTTGATTTGTTCCACCATTGTTGTGTTGCATTTTGCCTTCACTTGTTATTTAGATGAATAATCTTGATCAATGCTACACTAATCAAAATAATTTCCCAAAAGATATTCCAAAAGTTTGATCTTGGGCAGATTATTGTCAAATTATGCTACTACAATCTGAAGATTACATTGCATACCAAATCTTCTACAAAGTTCAAATGGTTGGAACATAATTACTGGTTTCGGAAAATAGGAGAGAACTGAAAGATACTGAAACTCTGTGGACTCTCAGATTGAACGAAGATTTTCCAAAAGAATGAATAAAATTCCACCCAACAATTCATACTTCTATACAACGATCCTCTCAATATATCATCAGAATACAAGACCAAAATGCATACTGGAACATATTATAGAAGGCTTTGGTTCCCCATTGATCTGCCTTAATCTTATGCAAGTGGTGAAGAGATCTAAATACTTCACACTAATAAGATGGCTTCAGATTCCAATCCCTGTCCTCTGTTGCCCTACAAGCAGCATGGAGACAAAAGATCTGATTGAGCTTCGAATACCATCTCCATCCTTTACTGGTTTCTAAGACTCGTAATTACCAATTCTCAACCATGTTTTGATAACAGTCTGCTATGCCACCATTTATCTTCCAACGCATGAAAGCTGAAATATCATCCCGTGTTGCATGGCACCTAAAATCTGTAGCCTGGGCTTAAAAACAGCAAACCTTTCAATTTTTAAACTAACAACAAAGAATAAATGCAAATATATTAACCTTACAATAAGGTAATAACATCATAAATTTGTAATCAGGTGTAATATTAAAGAAATTCTGGTCGAGGGCAGTATCACAAATTGTTTTGGTTTGTAAGATGGAGATAGCATGATCGATACACTTTATGCTACATAAGACGCATGAATAATATGGTTGGAACCAAAAATTGAGACGGATTTCCTTTACACAAAAGCAACAGTTTATGATTTCAAACTTGGGCATGCAAGTATTTATAATTATGCTCAATTCCACTGTAACTGCAATATGTAATCCCTGAACATGGAATCACAGATATGATCACAAGCAGAGAAGACCAGTTTTTACCTAACCAATTATATGACACAACACCATAAAGCTTGAGCTTGTAGCTGACTGCTACAACAAAACCATTGTTTAGCAACCACGCATTTACAATGCAGTAGAAGGATCGATTGGATTTAGATTTTATTTTTTTGGTGGATAAGGAGCAAGGCAAATTCAACTTAGATATACATACCTGATTCATATTTATTAGAATTATCAGAAAAATGCAAGAAGCTTGTGAAAATCATGTTTCCTACACCCAAATTCTTACTAAGATAAACATCAAGTTTATTGGATGTCAAATGAATAATACTTTGTCAAGCAATCACTTCATTTCCATAGGCAATTGCTTTTTGTCCGTTGTAGAAAAGACAGCACATATAAACCACAAGCACTACTATTTTGCATTCTCATTAATTCTTTTTTTTTTTTTTAAAGGCATTAATTGGAATAGCCACACATTTTTGTAAAGGCTTTTATCTTCAAGTGCATCAACAGAACATGGATGCATAATAAAGAACTGTAAGAAGGCTCTTAATTATTCTTCTTGAGCTTTATTCATGCAAAACTAACTTTATTTAAACCCTAAAAAAGACAAAATATGCAAAACAAAATTTTACTAGTGGGGATCACATAGTAGATGCTTCTGATGTTCTCAATTGTGATCTTCAATATGTCATTTGAGCTGTTCTTCAAACACCCTTTTGGCCTCATCTATGAGGGATCCAACACAACGCATCATGAAAATTTTAACAGAAATCCGTAGTACAAATTGCTTCTGCAACCTCTCGTTCATATTTCCAATTTGCCTTGTCAGGCAACAATTATTATTATTATTAAATAATGAAACAGACTTACAATATTAGAGGAAAGAGATGCAAAGAATGAACAGAGGCCCATAGTAGAACCACATTTCTCTTTCTCAGTTTAAACTGCCCTCAAATGAACTTCACCAGATATAATACACATACATCATTGCAGGTCTCATTTTGCTGCAGTCATAATTAAGCTATAGCTACACCACTTCCCTTTTACCTTTCGCATTAATATGAAAAAGATGAGGACATACAGTTGTGGACTACCATGTCTCCAAATTGTTAACTTCAACTTGGAAAATCAACCTCTAACAAGGTTTTCTAATAAGGTTTATCCGATGAAATCGTATACTAGTCACTCAACATTCATGATGAAAGCTTTCTTGACCCTTGGACAGGGAATTGAGGAAGCAAGTCCAAACATTCACGATATTTTTCATCCTCTTCGAGTAACTCCAAAACTATAGAAAATGTGGATGCATCCGGCATCACATTTCTCTCCTTCATTTTATGAAGAAGTTCAACCACTTTAGTAGTCTCATTATTTTGTAAGAAACCTCGCATAA
The DNA here is from genome assembly GCA_026225775.1 of Bursera palmeri. Lineage (NCBI taxonomy): Eukaryota > Viridiplantae > Streptophyta > Magnoliopsida > Sapindales > Burseraceae > Bursera > Bursera palmeri. The sequence goes on from JANKKB010000633.1 coordinate 12,857, forward strand.
GTGTATTGAACGTAATTACATTTGGAGCACAATTCTTTTCCTCCATATCTAATAACAAATCATTTGCCTTTTCCAATTTACCTTCCTTACAAAGCCCATGGATCAACATAGAATATGTCACGACAGTTGGCACCAAGCCTTTGTCATGCAACTTGCGAAATAGCTTCCAACCAATTTGGAGCATCCCTCTTTTACACAATCCATCAATGAGACAGTTAAAGGTTTCAATACTAAGTTCAAAATTGCACTTTTCTAAATTAGAAAATACTTTTGCTGCCTCTAGTACACAATCATTCTTGCATAGCCCATCAATCAAAATATTATATGTACTTGAATTAGGTGCCACATTATAAAGTTTCATCTCATCAAACAATTTCCGTGCAACACCAATCCTTTTATTTAAAAAAAGACTAGTTAACAAAGTATTATATGTAACAACAGTTTGTCTAACTCCCTTTGATATCATTTCCCTGTAAAGACTCATTGCTTCATCTACTTTCATGTTCTTGCCATAGCCATTGATCAAAATATTATAGCTAACAACATCATGTCTACACCCCTTACTCTCCATAGAGAGAAATAGCTCCCTTGCATCATCGAATCTACCCATCAAGCAACAACCATTCATCAAAGTATTATAAGTATATGTGTCTGGTTCCAAACCTCTTTGAATCATCAGTTCCAGCAACCTATTAGCTTCATCCAGCTTCCCCTCCGCACAAAGCCAAACCATCATTACATTAAATGTATGCACGGTAGGCTGCAAGCCTTGATCCAACATCTCAATAAATAAACCCTTAGCCTCCCCAAAATTACCCGCAAGACAGAAACCATGAATTAGAGAGGTATAAACAACCACATCCGGGTTAATCCTTCTACCCTTCATTTCCAAAAACAACTCCCTCGCCTTATCTACAAACCCATTTTTACAAAGACCATCAATAATACTACTATAACAAACAATATTAGGCTTGCAAACACCACCAAATTCACCATTCCCCTTGACCATTTCCTCATGTAACTTCAAAGCAACATCGACATTCCCTGTTCGACACAACCCATTAATCAAAATCCCATAAGTAACCACAGTAGGCCGACAACCAAACACAAATATTTTCTTAAACAAACTCACAGCCTCCATAATCCTATTCTCCAAACACAAACCTTTAATCAAAGAAGTAAAAGTCACAACATTTGGGCTAAAACCCCTCCTCAAAATCCTCCCAAACACCACAAAACCGTCAAAAACTCTATCAACATTACACAAGCAATTCATCAAAATGTTCAAAGTAATAAAATCTGGCAACAGCCCAATTGACTCCAACCTCTTACAAAGAAAAATAACATCATTATAATGTCTTTTCTTAGCAAGTGCACCTAACAAAGGATTGAATGATGACATAGCTGGAGTGGGTTGCATGTGAATCATGTAACCAAAAAAGTAACGTGCTTGATCAAGAGTGATATTACCCGACTTACAATCTTCTTTAATAAACTTATCAAGTTTGGATTTTTCTTCCTGAAAATCAAGTANATGAATCTTCTTGTATAGTTTTTGGGAACAAAGCGCTCAGTTTTAGTGGCTTTGTCACTGAAGACGAGAGTTTACCTTTGAAAGATGTCCCTGAAGAAGAAGAGCAACGACGAAGGGACAGTTTGAAGCCCATTTGCGGGGTTTTTGTGGGATTTTGTTATTGGGTTTCTGGTTCAGGTACAGGTCAGGTGACGGCGTCAGCGGTGAAAGCGAAAACTGGCGTTGGACCGGACAGAGCGGCATATACAAGCCAGGGGAACAGTAGGGCGCGGGATGGCAAGCTGTTTGGAAAAATTGAGATCAATAAAAGTTAATGGACTGTTTTGATATTTACAAAATTAATCTTCAATTGTTATTTTTTTATACCCGAACTTTATTTTTTTTTTATTTTTTTTTTTTGTAATTGCATGATGAGTTCAATGATAGTTATTATTTTTCTTTTCCTTAAATTTTAAAAAATAATCAAAGATATTTTTATTAATGGATTTCTTNTAAATTATTTACATACTAACAATGAAGTGAAATGAGTAATTACATTCTTTTTATAATTTTATATGAAATTAAAACAACACAAGAAGATATTTAATGGAACTACCCAAATGTTAAACCAAATTTTTTTTTTGTCCATTAGCAGAAATTTTTTTTGGAGAATCATAAGAAATAACCAAAATTTAAAATACCTCTCCAATTTATATAGTCTATTTATCATTTACACATAAAATTATTAAAAAACCTCTCCAACTATATAGTCTAGCTATCACTTACACATAAAATGAATAAACTATTAAGTTTTTATCATTGATCACCTCTACCTTTTTCTCTTTTATCACTCGTATGGAACGTTTACCTTTTTTCTCTTCTCTCATCCTTAAGTTTTGAAAAAATCTCTTTTCAAGTCTTCTAGTTAAAAATTATATTAGTTAACATCTATTGACCTCTATATTTTAATAAATTAACCATTTTATCCTTACTAACATATATAAAAAAAAAGACTTAATTTTTAAAAGATCATATTAAATTAAATGATCAAATTACCTTAACATATATTACACATATTAAAATTACTTTTTATGGATAATATTAATATATATTCGTATTTATTTCAAGGGTAATTTGATCATTTAACTTAATATTATCATTGAAAAATTAATTATTTTTTTTATGTTAGTAAGGGTAAAATGATAAATTTATTAGAATATGGAGGTTAATAGGTGTTAACCAATGGAATTTTTAACTGGAGGACTTGAGAATAGATTTTTTTAAAACTTAAGGATGAGAGAAGAGAAAAAGGGTAAACGTCCCATATGAGTGAAAAAAGAGGAAAAAGTAGGGGTGGTCAATGATAATTACTCATAAAATATTTCTTTATTATAAACCCTCATCCCCTTCTCAACCGACGAACAGTCAACAAACAGTCATAGTTGGATTAAATGATATTTTCATCATAACATCTATGAGTAGTTGACAAATTATATAAATTAATGGAGTTATCTATTTTGAAAGGACCCCCTTAATTTTGGTTATTTCTTATAATTCTCAAAAAAAGTTTGTAGTAATTAGGAAAGGAAAAGATCTGATGGGTGCTTTAAGATTTACCCTAATTTATATAAAAAAAATTGAGAAAATAATCATCAAATACATAAAGCAAAATACATTTATACCATTTTTCTAATGTTATCGAGGGTATTAAGGATATTTAACTATGCCTAGTTTCTCTTTATGGTATTAAATATTATTATATGGATAAATAAAATAATAAAAAATAAATTATAATACATTAAATCATATAAAATTGGTTATATATATTGCTTGTGTGAAAAATATTATTTTGAAAACGCCATGAGGGAGGGGAGAGATGTGATAATTTTTAGTACACGTTTGAAGTTTAATATTATAGGAAAGTTTAGGTAGGTTTACAAAATATTATTTTAAAAATAATAATCATGATAATACTTAATAAAAAAATAAATCACCTAAAATATTAACCTTTTCTAACGTTTCAACCTTTAATTTAAATTTTTACCAAACTGTTGATGTACAAATATTTCAATATATGAAAATACAAGGAAAATCAACTTTCATGGTGGAAATATTAATTTTTCAAATAAAATAAATAAGATATTTATATTCAAAAATTAAATTTAAAAAC
>JANKKB010000635.1:0-12278 GCA_026225775.1 Bursera palmeri
TAATAAATGATTTCGGTTTCATTTTCTGATCAAGTAACGCTTCAATTCTTATGACAAAAATCCAGCCTTTTGGAGAACTTCCTGTCATTCAAGATGGAGATTATACTTTATATGGTAACATACAGATTCTCTTATTCCTTGCTCTTTGTTTCTCTCTTATATTTTCTTTGAAATTGTGATGAATTGATTGTAATTTTTTGCAGAATCACGAGCTATTATGAGGTACTATGCAGAGAAGTACAAGTCTCAAGGAACTGATCTGCTTGGAAAAACTATTGAAGAAAGAGGGCTTGTGGAGCAATGGCTAGAGGTTGAGGCACACAACTTTCATCCACAAGTTTACAAATTAACAGTTCAAGTTATATTTGGTCCAAAAGTGCTTGGTGTTCCTCCTGATGAGCAAGTGATTAAGGAGAGTGAAGAAAAGCTTGGAAAAGTTCTTGACATTTATGAGAAGAGGCTATCAGAGAGCAAGTACTTGGCTGGAGACTTCTTCAGCCTTGCTGATCTGAGTCACATCCCATTTACACAGTACTTGGTTGGTCCATTGGAGAAGGAGCATTTGATCAGAGACAGGAAGCATGTGAGTGCTTGGTGGGATGAGATTAGCAGCAGGCCATCCTGGAAGAAGGTCCTTGAGCTTGAGCACTAGATGGATTGTCTAGTCCTCCAATAATGCTGTATAATTTTTCTTCGTTTTGTGTGTTTCCCAAATAATAAATGCTTTCAATGAGGTTTTCCTTGTTAGTTTCTTTATCCTAGATCTATCTACTAGTCGCTCCTACTAATCCAACTGTAGGTTGAGCATTGGTAAAAGAATTAATATCACCAACTCCCCTAGATTTTGTCAATCAAATTTTCATTCAGATACATCTTTTGGCTTATCCACTCTCTCCATCCTTAAATTTTAAAAAAAAGTCATTGGTTGATTACATTAGCTCAAACGGTGTTACTAATGTTAAACGGACCAAAGCATATATCAGTCTTTATCTAAAACACAATCAACAATTTTTAAAAAATAAGAGGAACCTAAATCTAAAAATACCACTTCAATCGTCAATCACTCCCTTCAAAGTTACAGCCACCACAATTCATCACCGAAGCTTACAGTCGCCAGCGAGTCAGTGCACCAGAATGCCGCCAAAGATGGTGCTAAAGGCCGCCATGGAAGCCCAGCCTAGCGTCACATTCACCCACAACCAACAGCGACCACCACAATTTTCTCCCATCACATCTTCAAGTGTATGAGTAACACCTGAATCTTCTTCCTCACAGCTCTCTTCATTCTCTCTTCGTCTTTTTTTTTTTTAATCTTCTTCTCAGCCCTGACATGAAGATGGTGGTGGTGGTGGTAGTATTCATAAACAACCGAAAACTAATGGTGTTTTTCGTGGACTGCTTCGATTTTCGTGGTTGGTGGGATGTTTGTAAAGGATTAGGTGAAAAGTTTCGATTGTTTTAGGGTGTTTGTGGTAGACTTTATATTGCTTAGGAGTTATTTGAGAGAATGCTTAAGTATGTAAGTATGTCACAATCACATGGATCGGATTGAATCTTAGATGCCTTATTGATCTACAACGCTATTTTAAGTTTATTATTTTTTTAAAATTTAAGTTTGTGTGGGTTTAATTTAAATATTTAAAATTTTAATATGTAATATGGGAAGGTGGATGATGCCCAATACTTGTTTGATGAGATGCCAGAAAGGGATTTAGTCAGTTGGGGTATTTTTTCTTTGATAGAGATTTGGGAGCCAGAATGTCTCTTCAGATTCTATTTAAAGCCAAAATGCTTGGTGTCCCTCCTGCTGAGCAAGTGATTAAGGAGAGCGAAGAAAAGCTCGGAAAAGTTCTTGACATTTATGAGAAGAGGCTGTCAGAGAGCAAGTACTTGGCTGGAGACTTCTTCAGCCATGCTGATCTGAGTCACATCCCATTTACACAGTCCTTGGTTGGTCCACTTAAGGTGTATTTGATTAGAGACAGGAAGCACGTGAGTGCCTGTTGGGATGAGATTAGCAGCAGGCCATCCAGGAAGAAAATCCTTTACGTCTAAAGTGGACTGTCCCCCAACACAGGTAAACCCAAGGCACGCGGGCCCACAAATGCAAACTAAAGACACACTGGCACACAAAAAATAAACCAAAGGCACGCTTAAGGACTGTCCTTCAATAAAGGTTTCAGTGTATGCATAGCCGCCGCCGCTGTTAATATTAAAGTGGAATGTCTGCGAATGGAATTGGAATTTTTTTTTTTTAGGACTTTAAGATTAATTATAGAAGAGAGATTATAGTAATCTCTACCCAGTGGAATTGGATTTTTTTTTTTTGATAGTTATGAAACTATCAATTTAAATCATCAAAATTATTTCAACATTCCAAAAATTTTATAAATCATAAAAATAATATCCCAACGTTGTCTGGCTATTGTCACAAAATCATTCAGGCTAAATTACATGCATCATGAATTAATAATATACATATATATTTTTTAGTCTAAAGATTTCGTTGCAGAGCTCATAATCTATTGGTTTGAGACTCAACAACCCTAGCTAGTCTCGGTACTCCTAATTCGATCCTTTAATTAGGGCATTGTGGTGGCTGGTGATTATTGGGTTTAGAAACTTAAAAATCAGTTATAATTCATATTTCAAGTTTTTGCTTAGTACAAACATATCATATATATTTCCAAAAATGAAGGTTTAGTACTTCAAATTTTTTGTAGTCCAGTACATGTTTTCAACATTGTCTGGCTAACCAATGCTTGACTTCTTTAGTCTTTACTCTAGTTTCCTCTTCTTCCTTGTCTCCTTCGTCTCTATACGAGGTAAACTACAAGGATGATTACGTCTAATTATACTTATCACAGAAGGAAAAAAATCCATTTTTTCTTGCAAGCTTGGCGAAATGACTTCCAACAACGTGGATAGGATGCAATGATGATAACAACGCCACCCCACCTACCATTCGACCTGAACTGTCTTTTTATGGGTGAATTCTAGGGTAAGATTCTCTAAAAAAGAAAAAAAAATGATTAACTCATTTTTGTTTTTAGTTACTATTATTATATTATCATGATGTTACACAGTCCTCACTGATCATAATAAAATAGACATCAGATTGTATTTATTAAAACAACAATATTCACTCTTAAAGCTCCGGTAGAAAGTAATTGAGAGCGCAGCATAAGCATCACAAATGGTGGTAAAGGTGTACGGCCCAGCCTACGCTTCCCCTAAGCGGGTGATGGTGTGCCTGCTCGAGAAGGGAATAGAGTTTGAAACTGTTACAGTTGACCTCCTTAAAGGAGAACACAGATCTCCTGACTACCTCAAATTGCAGGTTAAATTAATTTTCAGATTCTTTACCAAAAACCCTTTTGATTATATATAGTTTTGGTTTCATTTTCTGATTAATTAACGGTTGATTTCTTATGAAAATCCAGCCTTTTGGAACAGTTCCTGTCATTCAAGATGGCGATTATACCTTATATGGTAATACATATTATCTTTTGCTTCTGTTTCTCTCTTAAATATACATTTCCTATGAAATTGTGATGAATATTGATTGTTGTCATGTAACTATGAGCAGAATCGCGAGCTATCATAAGGTACTATGCAGAGAAGTACAAGTCTCAAGGAACCGATCTGCTTGGAAGAACCATAGAAGAAAGAGGTCTTGTTGAACAATGGCTAGAGGTCGAGGCACACAACTTTCAACCACCAATTTATGAAATGACCATTCAAATACTATTTTCTTCCAAGCTGGGATTTCCTCGGGATGAAAAGTCGATAAAAGNAGAGTGAAGAGAAGCTTGGGAAAGTTCTTGACGTTTATGAGAAAAGGCTATCAGAAAGCAAGTACTTGGCTGGAGATTTCTTCAGCCTAGCTGACCTGAGTCACCTCCCATTTACACAATACTTGGTTGGTCCAATGGAGAAGGAGTACATGATCAGAGACAGGAAGCATGTGAGTGCTTGGTGGGATGATATTAGCAACAGGCCATCCTGGAAGAAGGTCCTTGAGCTCTATTTACCCCCTCTGGATTACTAGCGAGCTAGAGCCGAGATGGCTCAATGTTGTTGAATGCACGTGCCCTTTACTTTGTTCCTTACTGTAATTTAAAGTTCATGTACTAAATGCGTTTTTTTTTTCCCTTTAATCACTTTGAGTTTGAGTGTACTAAGTTCAAGTTTTAATAAATGCTTTNCAGTGTGGTTTTCCTATCAACATCGTGGACCCTTTTTCTTTATTACATGCCTCAACTCAATACCTTGACTTTAAAGGAAATGTCTTTTGTTGGGCCGGTTGGGGCAGACGAGCCCACTTATAAAAATTGGACAAAATGGCAGGTCGGATCCTAGGCTTCAGCTCCAAACCATGATTATGTATCAAAATTTTAAAATACTCCTTATATTTTGGATAAAAAAATGATTACGTAAAAATCCAAACTAATATTATAATGACACAAAAATTTAAAAAAAATTGGTTAAATTATTTGATCTATTTAAAATTACTCATCACAAATAGCCAATATAAAATGAAAATAACCATATTTATTTGAGCTAAGTCATGATACGACTGAAAAATAAAAAAATAAAAAACACACTGACTTTTAAAATTAAAGATTTTTTAGAATAATCTTAAAAGAGATATAATATTGCAATATTATTACAATATATATGTTTTTATTTCATTTCTTAATTATCATGTCATGGTTGATTAGAATGATGTGTTATACTCATCATACTTTATCAAGATTTTTCCATTTTCATATCTATTTATTCTTGAAAATTTACATGCATCAAGAACAGAATCAAACATCAAAGTATATTATTGATACTTTTTTTTATGACATAATATTAATTTCGTCTATTTTTTTTATGACAGAATCAAACATCAAAATATAAATAATATTAAATAAAGTAAGGACGAAATTAATTTAATTATCCCATAATTGAAGTGAAAAAAATAACATTACGTTTTCTTTTTTTAATTTTTTTTTAATAATTTTTTTTTGATGTCTTACACATTAAATTATTATAAATATTTAAGCACAACAAATAATTGAAAATAGATTAAAAAGATAACTATTATTTGTGCAGAAATTTGCACTTAACGTGGGAAATGATAGAATTTGCTGCTTTAGGCCTACTTTCAATTGAGAGGAATGTGTAGCTTGGCCCTCACTCTATGATGTTAGTGGCAGGCAACAATCATTTAACTGTTGTTGAGTTGAAAACTGTGGATGAACTATGGTTCAATTAAGTATAGTGAGTTGTAGATAGAGATGGTAAAATGTTGGACCCAATTTTTGCATTGGCCTGACCTGGCCTGCCAGATTAAAAGCCTCATGTTAGTATCTTTTAAATTTCCCTAAATTTCAAATTTAGTAATTACTTTTATTTAAAAAAAATAAAAATACGTTATAGGTGGGATTTCGAACAAGCATTTAAAATTACTTTTACAAAAAGTACTTTTGCCTTTCGGAATCTCTGTGTTTTATCTAAAACTTTATAAATTACTAAAATTAACAAAGCATTAGTCAAAGGTTTGGCTAAAAAATTTGATCAACAACCATACACATAACACATTACGCTAACACAGAAGTCAGTCAAAAATCGAATGCAAATACAGAGGATACTACTCACCAGAGTATATGATCCACTGATGTTGAACTTCCTCATGACAGGAACTTTTGAAGTAAAAGACCAGGCTGCTTTTTCTTCATCAAGTGCCATCATTATTCTCAAATTAGATCTAGCTTGTGAACACATCTCCGCTTCAACATCATTTCTACTGAGGATAGATGTCTCTGTTTCGTAATTCATTAACTGACAATAAGTTATGAGGCTGATGGATCTAGTAAGTTAAAGGTACACAAATCTTTCTAAGAATGGTAAATCAATATATCAAAAATGTACAATTAGAACTTAGATAAACCCAAGATCTTTCTCCATCAGGAAATAAGTAACATCCATGACACTGTCTTCACAAGAAATTCACTTAAAGGGTAAAGGAAAACTAGCAAAAATCAGCGGTGAAAAACGGAACTACCTCTTCCATTGTAGAAATCATTCTTGACTGGAAAACCCTAAAAGTGACAGTTGAAACCTAAAAGAGACTACCTCCAGAAACTATAGGTTCCATATTAAGGAGGTTCACCAACGAAGCTCCCACTAGAATACTTCATATATCTTCTGCAGATGCAAAGTAACAAAGGAATATTGGATCTGGAGAAACCTGATGCCTAGAACAAGAAGAACAGATCATTATAGCAAAAATAATATAATTTTAAACCTAAGGAAGGATTGCGAAAGTCAGGACAATATCAAAATGGAGTCAAGTCAAACTAGCTAAAACCAGCAATATAAAGACTTTAATCTCCCCCATTAAAGCTGGTAATCAAGGAACTCTAGACTCTAAGAAAGTCACAGGCTTTATAGCCTCAATCGAAGTAGGGTCAGGTACTACCGCACTATAGTATCATAAGCAAAAATATTTGAAACAAGAACATCTATTGTTTAGGGTGGAATTTTAGAGAAAACTCGTTCTGTGTATAGTAGAATTAAAAAAAAAAAATAGTTGAAGTCTTGACCCTGGTTCAGCCAGATCTAAATAGTATCAGGCGTAAGATCAGACTCACGCCTTCTCTTATTTATCTAAGGCCTAACCCGACCAAATACTGTTTTCGCCTGGCCTGGCTTGACCCATAGGTTTAGCAGATTTGCCCGAAACAGGTCGGGCCCGGTCGGACCCGACCTTTTGTCATCAATAGTTGTAGATTAATTATGATACCAGACAACTGAAATCATGCAAGATTATGTCCATAATACTACATTCCCCATTTTGTAAGGATTGTGGTTTATAAACCATTCTTGTCAGCCATGTGACATAAAAACCACATATCCAAATATCTAACACATTGACAAGTCCTTTCATGGACTTTGAAGTTATCTAGGCCAAATTTTATTTGGGTCAACTCCTCGCTAGGTTGGATCCCTTGCTGGATCAGAAACAGTTAGATCTCAAAAGGATTTTTTGAACCGTTCAAGTGCTTAAACCTTCCTGGAAGGAGATTGTACAATTTTTAAAATTTAATCGAAAAGAAAATTAAACTAATCCGATTACATTTTCTTCTTTCTAGGGTTTTTTGAACCTCATATCTTCCGGGTATATTTGTCGACCCTATAAACTGATATGGGAGGGCATCTGCGTCTGCATAACTCTTCTGCGTGATGAAGATAGATTTGAGGGGAGGACGTCACCTTAGGATTTCTCAAACTCTTTACTGCTTGTCTCTCTTGGTTAATCAACGAAGCCGATAAAAGTTAAAACCCTTACTTTTTTAAATTACTTTATATACTTCCAGGGTTCATAGAAACTGTCTTTCCTAGTTTTAACTATTTAAATTATAGATTAGACTAATCTATTTAACCCTTTTTCTTGTCTTAAGCTGTTAATTTGCGGAATACAAATTAATCTAATTTGTTTGCGTTTCTACCAAAAAAGCAGACTTAGAATTTTAGAAACTTGTGGTTACGTCTACAATTAAAGAGTTTGCCATGTTTTAAACCCTAGTTGTGCTTAAAGCTAAATAACACATAGGTCTAACCTTAGTGTTGACTCAATAACATTTAATTAAAACACTTTTAATTATAAACTAACACACTAAGTTACTAATTTAATTACAATGCTTATTAAAAATTAGTCCAATTAAATCAAACTTGTACTTTTAATCCACCAAATAAGATAAATCAAATGGCTACCCATGAGACCTTTACATATATATTTAATTACAAATTTTAATGAGTTCGGTCAAATACTATTTTATCTCATAAATGTAATGGACCTAATCCATTAACTTTGACTCATTTTAGTAAAGGCCTAGAGTTGCACTCTTGACTAGATTATTCATTTAATTTCTTCCATTGAGCAACAAGATACATAATACTTTTATACAACAATGATTGAAGCTATGATAAATTATCGTTTTATCCTTTCAATTATATCTTTATCCTTAAATCTAATTTTACATCTAATAAATGAATATGTTTAATAAACTATTTTCATTAAATATGCGATCAAGATTTATCATTCAAGATAATATAAAACCCTTAAATTAGTATTCCTTAAATTTTTTGGAGTCATGAATTCTAAATTTATAAAATAGTATCCTCTAACTTACGGATCTAATAATCCAAACTAACGAAAATATTGATTTCTATGCGAAAGATCTCATTTTTTTAATTTAATTAAAGATCATAGCCTGTAAATCAAAGATAAATTACCCAACTTATGATTAAGAGGTAAATGAAGTTTATGTTTTTATGTAAATATTATGACTAAAATATTTCTCCACTTTAATCATTTGATATTTATCATCCCCACAAACAACTTTTTACTGAAATAAAGAACTCAATTTCATTTATAAGTTATTAATTAAATTTGAATTATGATAAAGCTCTCCATCTCCCAAACAGGACAACCTCCAATAAGAGAATTCATTGAATACTTCAAGAATTTCACAATTCAATCATCATAATAGTAAAAAGAGAGCAAAAGGAGAGAAAATTGAAGGCAAATAGTTGAAGCGGCAAAAGAGCATGTGTATATGAAAAACTGAGGGGATCATCGATCATGAGGTGTTATTCTCAAACTATTGATAGTTTTCAATCTGAATGCGATTCATTTGGCCGCTCGTGTTCCTTCCTTTTCTCTTGATTCTCTCTCTCTCTCCAATTCCCTGAATCCTTCCTCCCTCTTCCCTCTAGAACCTTGTGATGATGCTCTGAAGCTTCTTTTTTACAAAGATTTATTTGAGTTCTCGTGTGTGTGTGTACGCTGCTTTGTTATCGACTGCTCCTTGACGCATTTGCTTACGAAACCGTGAACGTGGGTTTTGATTTGATTGAACCCCACAATTTGTTGACTTTAATTATGGACTCGCATTTGTCTTTGGAGAGAGATGCTATTTAAGCTTTCAACCACCCGTAGCCTTTCACATTGCTTTATAGAATTGCACGTTTTTATTTATTATTATTTTTTTCATTCTCTTTTCTTTTTCCAGTTTTCGAAAAGGTTAATTCACAATATAATCGCACCCTTTACGATATTTTTAAATTTATACAGAATCCAAAATAATATTAAGATTTTATGTCATTTTAGTAGTAAATACGTAGAGTTTGTATTTGAATAAGTAGAGCTTTAAATATGTAAACATTTTTCAATATAAAATTATTAAAAGAAAATTGTTAGAAAAAAAAAAACTATTAAAAAATTAATCCACATTTCTAAATTTTAAGTTTCCTTCAATAAAATATTTGTTTGACAAGTTTCTAGAAATATAGAATTTGGGCGCACAATTTTCGCCGACTGGTCATGGCAAAGCGGTCCCACCTAGTATTCTAGAAGAGAGCTTTTATTTTTCACGTTCGACACCCAAGTGGCTATAAATTCAGAGGTAGCAAATTGCCCACAACCAGAACAACTGTTAAAGCTTTTTAAGAAATTAAAGGGAACTTCAGCTTAGTCTTAGCATAAGCAGCAGCAACAACAATGGTGGTGAAGGTGTACGGTCCAGTCGCCGCTGCCCCAAAGAGGGTGATGATGTGCCTGATTGAGAAGGGAATAGAATTCGAAACTGTTCCACTTGATGTTCTTAAGGGGGAACATAAAAGTCCCGAGTTCCTCAAATTACAGCCTTTTGGAGAGCTTCCTGTCATTCAAGATGGAGATTATACTTTATTTGGTAATATTATACAGATTCTCTTATTCTTTGCTCTTTCTTTCTCTCTTAAATGTTGTGTGAAATCCTAATGAATTGATTGTTCTCGTTTAATTGTTTGCAGAATCGCGAGCTATTCTGAGGTACTATGCAGAGAAGTACAAGTCTCAGGGAACTGATCTGCTGGGAAAGACTATTGAAGAAAGAGGGCTTGTGGAGCAATGGCTAGAGGTTGAGGCACACAACTTTCATCCTCCAGTTTATAGATTGACTATTCAGATTCTACTTAATGCCAAAATGCTTGGGACTACTCCAGATGAACAAGTGATAAAGGAGAGTGAAGAAAAGCTTGTAAAAGTTCTTGACGTTTATGAGAAGAGGCTATCAGAAAGTAAATACTTGGCTGGAGACTTCTTCAGCCTTGCTGATCTGAGCCACATTCCATTTACACAGTACTTGGTTGGTCCATTGGAGAAGGGGTATTTGATCAGAGACAGGAAGCATGTGAGTGCCTGGTGGGATGATATTAGCAACAGGCCATCCTGGAAGAAGGTCCTTGAACTTCACCACTAGATGGATTGTCCTTCAGTTCACTGCTTGCTTTTCATTTTTTGTTTAAGATATCAGGAATCAGGACTCTGTTCTTGGTTTTCTGGATTCTTTGTTCTGTTTGTTTTCTGATGGATTGTATGTATCCGGGTTTGATCTTTAATAAATGCTTGAAGTCACATCGTTTTTTAATCTTTTAGCTTCAAATCCCTCTTCGCATCAATATTCCCATAATTTTATCCTATTTTACTTCCTTATATAAGTACAAGGGAAAAGAAAAAGTATTAATTAAAGGAATTAAACATTAAAGGTAATAACTTTATAACAATAAAAAGCATGTAAAATATATGTACCCAATAGTTATTATGTATATATTTCATAATAATTTAAGTGAAAAAAAATAATATTAAGTTTTCTTTTTTGAATTATTTTGAATAAAATTTTTGTCGATGCATTACACGTTAAATTATTATAAATATTTATGCACAAAAAATAATTGGAAATAGATAAAAAATATAACTCTTGTTTGGGCAGAAATTTGCACTTAACGTGAGAAATGATACAATTTGCTGGTTTAACCATGTGACATAAATCCACATGTCCAAACATCGGACGCAGTGACAAAGTCCTTTCATGGACTTTGAAATTATCTAGGCCAGATTTTATTTGGGTCATATCCTCAGTAGGTTGGATCCCTCCCTGGACCGGAAACTGTTAGATCTCAAAAGGAGAGATCTTTTCAAGTGCTGAAACCTTCCTGTGGGAGGATTGTACAATTTTTAAAATTTAATCGAAAACAAAAATAAACTAATTTGATTACCTTTTCTTCTTTCTAGGGTTTTCTAAACCTCATGTCTTCCGGGTGTATTTGTCGACCCTCTAAACTGATATGGGAGCGCATTTGTGTCTGTAGAACTCTTCTGCATAATGAAGAGAGATTTGAGAGAAGAGGGGCGACACTGAGGATTTCTCAAACTCTTTACCATGTGTCTCTCTTGGTTAATTCATGAAGCTCATAAAAAATTAAAAACCTTGCTTTTTTTAAATTATTATTGAAATAAATATCAATATGTATTAATATTGTCCATAAAAAGTAATTTTAATATGTGTTAAAGATAATTGGTCATTTAATTTAATATTGTCTTTTAAAAATTATGTCATTTTTTTATATGTGTTAGTAAAAGTAAAATAGTAAATTTATTAAAATATGAAGGTTAATAGATATTAACTAACATAATTTTTAATTGGAGGACTTGAGAAGAGATTTTTTTCAAAACTTAAGAATGAGAGAAGATAAAAGGGATAAAAGTCTCATATGAGTGAAAAAATGAAAAGTTATGGGTGGTTAATAATAATTACTCGTTAAAAAATTATTACCATTAAACTTATATGAGTACGTAGACCCTTAAGGGTATAAACAAACTTTTGTTCTGGTAGGTGGTTATAGATAATATTATAAAAATTATATATAATATTAAAATCACATAAATTTATATTGTTATCGTAAAAAGTATTAAATTAACTCAAGAATTGTATTATAAATATAAAAATTGTTGAATATAATGCAATATAAAATAAATTTTAAAATAAGTCAAATGAAAAATACATGAAATCGTCTGGGCTTCACTTTGTTCTTGTGCTGTCCTCAATGATTTTTAGTTAGACAACAACAGTTTTACTATGAATGATAAAAAATTTGGAGTTTTCTGCACCATTTGATACGCTTGACTTGTCTAAGATGACAGTACCATGATCACTAATTGCCTATAAATTAGAGATAAGTTATCGGTCAACGCCACAACAAGTTGGTCTCAAAGCTTTTCAAGAAATTAGCGTAAGTAACAGCAATGGTGGTGAAGGTGTACGGTCCAATCGCTGCTGCCCCGAAGCGGGTGATGATGTGCCTGATTGAGAAGGGAATTGAATTTGAGACTGTTCCAGTTGATATCGTTAACTGGGAACATAAGGGTCCTGAGTTCCTCAAATTACAGGTCAGATTAAGCT
>JANKKB010000637.1:0-13307 GCA_026225775.1 Bursera palmeri
TTCAAATTAATAGCACTTAAAGTGTAAAAAATGTTATTTAAACTCATAATACATGTACACTTTTAAGTGCTAATCAGCCGTATAAATGCCTATTTTTCCAAGGAGAGATTTAAAAAATGTCCTTATGAGCATACGATTTTTATTAAAGTTGGTGATGGAGGAAAGATGCTCATTGTGTGCTTGTATATGGATGATCTTCTTTACACTAGAAATGATAGTGTCATGTTTGAAAAATTTTAGAAGTTAATGATTGTTGAATTTGATATGTCTAATCTTGAAATAATGCGCTATTTTCTTGGAATCGAAGTGAAACAATTTGTTGTTGGAATTTTTATTTCTCAAAATAATTATGTGTGAGAAATGTTAGACAGGTTTCAAATAAAGAACTACAATTCTGTTAGCACAACAGCTGATGTGAGTTTGAAGCTCATTAAAGATCCTGAAGGAAAGAGGGTTGACAACACCCTTTAAAATCAAATTATGGGAAACTTGATGTATTTGACTGCCACAGGACCTAATATAATGCATGCTATAAGTCTCCTTAGTAGGTACATGGGATGCCCAAAGAAGATGTATTTTCTAGCTGCAAAGAGGATTTTTCACTACTTACAAGATACAACAGATTATGGGTTGTTTTACAAGTGGGGAGAACAGTCAGACTTAATGGGCTTTATAGATAGTGATTATGCTAGAGATTTAGATGATAGAAAAAGTGCAAGAGGTTATGCTTTTATGATGGACTCAGGAGCAGTTTCATGGTCATCAAGGAAGCAATCAATTGTGACTTTATCAACTACAAAAACTGAGTTTATAGCAGCAACAACATGTGCTTGTCAAGTGATATGGTTGTAAAAGATTCTTGAGGAGATTCATTTCAAGCAAAAAGGACCGACTCCCATCTATTGTGACGACAATTCAGTAATAAAGCTCTCCAAAATTCCTATTCTACATGGAAAAAGCAAGCATATTGATATGAAGTTTCATTTCTTAAGAGACCTCACAAAGGGGTGGAGTAATTAATCTTATCTATTATAGGAGTGCTGATCAAATTGCTGATATATTCACTAAGTCCTTCAAGTTCGCATTGTTTGTGAAGCTCCGAAAATTACTTGGTATCTGCATTTTGGAAGATCTAGTTTTAATGACGATATCTCCTAGCTAGTGTATTAAACTCAGTGTTTGAAAACATCAGCTCAAAGGAGGGATTATTGGAAATATCATTAAGTTTGACATATTAATAGTGTCATATTCTTTAGGCATTGATTTGTTTACCTAGTCAATAAGAAAAGTTAGTCATTAGTGGCTGCATTACCTAGTCAATAAGAAAATTTAGTCATTAGTGGATGCATTACCTAGTCAATCGGAAAAGATATGGATAATGGCTGCATATTCCTAAAATCATACATGTAGTTGTTGGGCACATGCTCTATATAAAGAGCAACTGGTTGTAAGTCAGATATGAAGTTGAGTTAATAAGTTTCCCTCTTTAATTTATTGTATCAAGCCACCTCTTAAGGCTTATAGGTGCAAAGTGTCATATCGGGATAATATATTAAAATTAAACCTCCAAGTAGTGGCGAAGGGGGACTAGTTCACCCGGGGAGTTACATTTCATTTCTTATAAAAAAAAAATAGCATTGATGTAACAAAGGGAGAAAGTTGCCAAAAGCATAGACTAAATCAAATGTAGCTTATTATTCTCACTATTAGAAATTAGATGACAAAACATAAATGCTCAAGCTAACAAGCTGTAGAAGCCCTCCGTCCAGTTAACATAAAAGGGTCTATATTTCCAAAAACAAAGAAAAAGCCTCTGTCCAGTGAACATAAAAGGGTTAATATTTCAAAAAACAAAGAAAAAGAAAACATTGTTTTCGAGTACATAGCATACTGGACTGTAAGAAAGACATGAAGAATCAAATAAGAGACAACTTAAGGGTGCACTTTCTAAATCTAACAACTCCCGACCACTTTCCCACAATTTTGATAGACACAATCTATGAAGTGCTAAACTACTACCTTTGTGTTGACATGTCCAAGTTGCTAAACTAACCAATTCATATTTCACTCCAAACAGGAAACTAACTTATGCACCCAATATAACTTGATATAAATGATGCAGCAAACCTCTTTTATAAGAGGACAACCTTCATTCTTGATTTTCGTTGATATACTGTATAGCGCAAGTTTAGCAACATCCTACTTAGCAACTTTTCAATGTATAAGTCTCTCCACCCACCACTATCATTGGTCTAAACTGTGGGACATGTTGATATCCTTTATTGACAGTTTGATATATTAGAAATGGGATTGGCGATCGTTGTGTATACTCTTGCAAGCGATACTTGTATATCAAATGTTCAGGATTGCCTAGAGAACATGAATGAATTTAAATCATTTAAGCATATTGTCATCGAAGCAACCAAAACGTTATTAGGTATTTAGTGAGGATGAAAAAAAAGAATTGTAAGGATTTTAACGTAATGACAAACAAAGAATTGAATGAAATATAAAAAATAAGACGTACTAAATTACGTGGAAAATCCCAATAATAGGGAAAAAAACCATATGCAGAGAAGAAGAAAAATTCACTGCTTAAGAATCACTCCACTTACAACTTGTAATTTTTGTAACTAATCTCTTTAGTGTATATTCAATCTTAAAAAATAATATTCTCCTAGTTCACAATCTGGAGCTCTGATACTACTTGAAAGAAAAAGTACTAATTATGATACCAGTTGTAAAAAAATTATATGGAAACATTAATAACAAGATTAGTAAAATTATAATAACATAAAGAGACAAAATATTTAACGTGGTCCGGCATAAATTGCATACATCTACGGATGAAAAGATAAATCTATTAGATCATAAATATCTAAGATAAGAGATAACATATTAAATTAGTGCTCTACCAGATACCTAACATATTATCGCCTGAAGGATAGCCCAAATGCCTACTATCATTCAGTCTGAAGGTATTAATATCCAATGCCTAATATAGCAAAGTAACTTGATGTACCAGTGTAGATCCTATATCTTTTTAAAACTCTTCTTAAAACCCTACAAGAGTATTTATCTATTATATCTAGCCTCTCTCTCAAGCTAGAATTGATTCTCAATCCCTATAGTTATAAGTCTATATGGAAATATTTTATTCCTAATAAAAGCCTAATAGAAGTATGGCTCCTATTAATTCATTGATTTTACTTTTATATTCATTAATTCATTGATTTTACTTTTATATTCCTTCTATTCTTATAGAAGTCAACTAGAATTAAGAAAATATAATTCTAAATAGAAGAAAATCATAAAACATAATCCTTAAAGAAAATCAAACTAGAGCCATGGATCTCTGACTCAATTTCTCTATTTACCAAGATAGGATTCAAGTCATAGTCTAACAAGAATTTTACAAGGGAAAAATGAAAACAAAAGTTTCTTGATAATATCAATATTTGAATAGACGAAAACAAAAGTTTCTTGATAATATCAATATTTGAATAGATGATTATAAGATAGAATGATTACACTGTTTTCCCCACCTCCAATTTTTTTAGGACTACAAACTGTTAGACTATCAGATACTTCGACAGGGAACATTGAAGCACGTGCAACGTTTGTTGACTCAAGAATTTATTCTATTACATATTCAAATGTATCCAGCTTGTTACCTTAACTTTCTCTTACTATTGTACACTCTCTAGAATGTTTAGTTTGTTTCCTTAGTATGCTCATTACAGTTCAAATATACAGCTATAAATCAATGCAAAGATACAAGGCTGTGTTATGTTAGCGAAGCCAAAATCTTTTGGTGTGTTTATCTATCCACGTCAAGTTTATAGTTTTTACATGGTATCAGACTAACATCCTAAAAGCTCACGCTTTTTCAAAACGATCATTCCTTAAGCCTTCGCATAATCCAAATGGCCAACAACAACACAACCTCCCACCATCAATTGCTATATGGTCGCCACCTTATACTACATCCAGTAGCCTATACTAAAGTCAATAAGGACAGATCGCTGTTTGCAATAATGCAATTAAGGGTTCTCTTAATTTGCTACACAGACATAAGTTAAAAGGAGATTCTTGGCTATGAGAGTTCTCAAAGGATGCATCATTGCAGTTTCTGATACAGTCAGACACTTGTCTATTTAAACCTCACAATCACCCACAAACAAGAAACGGTGGTGGCTATGAGAGTTATTAAAGGATGCATCATTGCAGTCTCTGTCTGATACAGTCAAACACTTGTCTATTCAAACCTCACAGTCACCCACAAACAAGAAACAATAGCTTTGTTTCAGGTATTGCATGTGATAGTCATATTACTCAACCTCCTAGCTAAAACCTACGAACAACAACTGAAATGAAATTCATTTTCAAAGTAAAATCAGCGTTTTGGTAGCCAAAGACAACATACATACATAATAAAAACAGGATTTAAAAAAACAAAGAAGATTAAAAAAAATTATTTAAAACACAAAAGAAATCCCTTTAATTAGAATTGAATAAAGATACAATAAAAGTTTCTCCACAAAAAAAAAAAAAAAAAAAAAAAAAACCAGAGAACGAAGTTTGCAATCAAAATCCCTTTCTCCTTCTCAGAATTGCGTANTTTCACCAAAAAAAAAAAAAAAAAAAAAAAAAAAAACCAGAGAACGAAGTTTGCAATCAAAATCCCTTTCTCCTTCTCAGAATTGCGTAAATAAGAAAATGATTTCACAACAAGCAAGCCCCAAAGAAATGAAAACAAGAATAATATACCATAAAATGCACCACTTATGATTACGCGAGGAGGAAACCGGAGTTCGAGTAGGAGTAGGAGTGGGAACCAGCGGTTGACTAGGGGGGGAAGAGCGATACGGTGGAGGTGGAATTAGGGATTGGGGTATATTTGCAAAGGGAAGGTCTTCCAGATTGATTAGATGTTGATTTTCAGCCATTAAGGGGATTGAAGACTGATGTGTGAAGCAGAGTGCCAGTGTTGTAGATTGAGTCTGAGTGTAAAGAGAGAAAGATAGAGCGAGATATGAGTAAAACTAGAAATGCAGGAGTTTTTTTTTTTTTTTTTTTTGTTGTAATATTAAAANAGATATGAGTAAAACTAGAAATGCAGGAGTTTTTTTTTTTTTTTTTTTGGTTGTAATATTAACATCAAAATGCTGATAAAGGTAAATGTGAGCTATCATGAACCTAAATTTGAGAAGGTTTTTAATAGAATTTTGCATACTTTCTATTCCCTTTCTCAGGCTTTTCAAGTATATTCAATTATCAATTTAGCAAGGATCAACTTTCTTGGCCAGTTCATACTTACATGCAACCACTTTCTATACTTGTTTTGTGATAGAAAGTGAATAAGTTGTTCTATAAATTTAAAGGCCCAGGTTATTAGGATCTAACTTTTTTTTAATTTAATTTTACATATTATTTGATAATTATTTATTTTTTTAAATTAATGGTATGAAAAGCTACTGAATTGATATTAAAAAAAATTAATTTTAAACTTATTTTTTCTATCCATGAATTATAATAAATCAATGACTATCAAATAGTTTATAAAATTAAGTCTCAATAGTCTGACTCATATTTAAATTATATACTTACTTGTAATGTAAACTTTTAATTTATATATCCCATTGTTTATTTACTTAAATTTATTCTGTTAAAATACAATCAAGTTACAACTTTGTAAGAAAAATTGATGGAGACAAATAAATAAATTTGCTCTTTATATTCCTCGAGTGAAAAGCCATAATTGTGACCATGCTTTTTCTTAACAAAATAAAATTGTAAAGAAGGAATTTCTCACTTTTATACTCATCATTCTTTACTAATTAAGGTCTGCATCAAAGTATAAAATTAATGTGGATAAGAAACGTTGCGTTGTCAACTTTGAAGTTGGTTACTTTCAGTACTAACAAATGATGATTTCCCTATTCGAGAATACAACAGATTGTGTACTAGGAAGATTGATCATTAGAAAATTGTTACAAAAATCAACCAGAATATGCATATATATTAAACTTCTTGAATACATGGTATGCTAAGGGATGATGGAAATCTTATGCATTATCTTGCCTTTATGTCATCCCTCGGCTTCTGCAAGCATCTTTAGAGATCATTTTGGTAACTTCTTAGGAGGCTTCGCAATTCCTTTTGGGTTTCCAAACTTCATTCTGTGCCGAACTTTATGCAGTTATAAGGGCTATTGAGAAGGCATTTTGAGAAAAATCGGAAACACATTTGGTTAGAATGCGATTCTGCTTCAGTTGTCAGCTCTTTCTCTAATAAAAACTTTAGACCTCCTTGGCCTCTAAACAACCTTTGGAATCTCTTTTGATTTCAAATTAAGCACATGCAAGTTCACTCCTAAAACATTCTTCGCGAAGGTAATGTTATTGCAGATAAGTTGACTAACTTGGTATTCTCTGTTTCTAGCTGGCTTGCATTGGTGGGAAAATCCTCCTCCAGAGATTTTAAGGGAACTCCATCACGATATATGGGATTCTCTCTTTCAATTAAATTTTCTTATTTCGAATAATATCTATTTTCAACTTAATAATATTACTAAATAGTACATTAAAAGCACATAATGCTCTAGTTATTTCTAAAACTGATTTCTAAGACAATTTGTCTAATCATATCATATCATGTATTCATGCATACTTATATATATAAGAAGTTAAAAGCATTTATATCCAACAAAAATATCATAACATTTTAACCACTCTTTGTGAAAATATCTAATAATTAAAGCTATTCACTCAAAGAATATGCCATAGAGGACAAACTCTTAACCAATAGTAGACTAATCGGCCGAAAAGACAATCAAAGATACTAAACAACAGTCAAGACTTTTTTTTTTTTTTTAATTGGCAATAGCAACGAGAAATCTCTAGATGTGAACTGTAAATTTATATATACTTTGGTATCGAAGTATTCAGAAATTTTCAAAAGCATATATACTGGCAAATGTGGAAAGGCCTTCGTGACAAAGCTATTTTGTCCGACGATGATGAATAAGCCAATACTCTCTCTAGAAGCCCACTTGGCTCCAAGCTTGAGGTGACAAACACAATGTCAAGACTAAATAAGCAAATGGAGTCATACAATGCCAGCCGACATGAACAGAACATCATGTATTTTTTAAAGTATTATTCATTATATAAGCCTATCTTTTCCTTGTAACGAGCAAGCAAAACGAAATATTGAAAGATCATCAAAAGACTCCTCCATCACCATGGAAGCTCTGCACTACCTTGTTTTGTTAGCTTCTTTTCTTCTCATTATCTACCAACTCATCGTGAAAAAGCGAAATGTTCAGCACGAAAAGCTTCTACCGAGAAGCCCTCCTAGTCTTCCTATAATAGGTCATTTCCACCTCTTAACAAAAGTTCCCTTAGATCAAGCTCTAACCACTCTCTCAACCAAGTTTGGTCCCATACTTTTTCTCCGCTTAGGTTCACGTCCAGCCCTTGTACTCTCCACTCGTTCAGCCATTGAAGAATGCTTTACTAAGAATGATATCATCTTCTCTAACCGTCCACTCTTGCCCTCTAGAAAGATTTCCAACTACAATTTCTCTAACCTTGGAGCTCCATATGGCGACCATTGGCGCAACCTCCGCCGCTTCTGTGCCCTTCAAATCCTCTCACCAAAGCGTCTCCAGATGTCTTCGGATATTCGCACTGAAGAAGTCAGATTCATGATCAAACACTTGTTCGGAAGCTTGGTTGATCAGAAGGTGGATGTGAGATCATTTCTTTACCTCTTGGATTTCAATATCATCATGAGGATGGTTGCAGGCAAAAGGTGCTTTGAAGAAGAGGAAGTTATAGACATGGAGAAGGCTAAAGGGAAGTTGAATGACCTTAGGCAGATGTTCAGTCCTCTCATGACCAGGGCTCTTGGTGACCACTTTCCATTCCTGAGGTGGTTCACTTCATGTTTTGGGGTGGAGAAGAAGGTTGCAGAAATACATAGAAAGAGCGATTCTTTCTTGCAGGATTTGCTTGATGCACATAGAAACCATAATTATAATTCAGTATCTGATGCTGATATTAGCCGAACAATTGTTGATTTGATGCTGAAGCTGCAGGACTCTGAACCTGAGTTCTACACTGATACTATCATCAAAGGAATTATGCAGGTAATTTCCCCAAACTACTTTCATTAAATTTTAAATTTTGATATATCGGGCCTGGAGAGAACTAAATTTAGAATTTTGGCTGTGTTTTTTTATGAATTTTAAAAAAAAAAATTTATTTTCAAATTGATTTGATGTTTAAGTAAAGATATATGATTGATTTGGAATTTTAAAAAAAATATTTGGTTAATACTGAATTTGAAATGTATTAGAAAATATGCAGAACAGAAAATGTTTTTTTGGAAACATAAATCAACATGGCAAGGCAAACAAAAATATAAAAATAAGGAAGGATTAATAACTTAAATCAATCAATCACAAACTTTTACCAACTCAAAATCTCACTTTAATATTCAATTGAGCCACAATCATTCCTAATTCTTCTTTGTAACCATTTAACTAGCTACTTGTGTTTTAGGCAATGCTGATAGCAGGAACACACACCACAGTGAACACAATGACATTGGTTATTTCGCGACTGATATCACATCCAGAGGTTCTAAAGACTGCCAGGGATGAAATCGACAACCTCGTTGGAGAATCCAGGCTACTCGATGATGCTGATCTTGCCATGATTCCGTACCTTCATTGTATTATAAATGAAACACTTAGATTAGATTCTGGAAGATTTCTACCAGAAAGAGAGTCCTCAGAGGAATGCACAATTGCTGGCTACAACATCCCACAAGGCACAGAGTTGTTGGCAAACATATGGAACCTGCACAGGGACCCTGAAGTGTGGGCAGAGCCTGACAGGTTCATGCCCGAGCGTTTCCAAGATGTTGAAGAAGAAAAGGGAGGATGTAAGTTCATGGCCTTTGGTATAGGAAGAAGGCAATGCCCTGGAACAAGCTTGGCCATGAGAGTCATGACATTGTCTTTGGGGACCTTGATACATTGCTTTGATTGGGAAGAAGTTGAGGATAAGCCAGAGGAGATGTCTCTTAAGATCAAATTTCGACCTCGTGAAGCACTTATTAAGGCCCTTGCTCAACTTTGAACTGTTGAATTAGTTTCTAAAATATATATACATATACAATACATGTTGCTTGTTGTTTCGGTTTCCTATGACATGAGAGCGCAAGAATAATATGGTTTTGTTGGGCAAAAAACATATTTCAGAATTCTTAATGTAATATAGACTTTAAAGTCTTAATGATGGTGATTTTGTTTTTCTTGCCTCATTCTCACGAAATATATTAAATTCAAAGACTTGCTCCATTCAAATATTAATATTGGATCTTTTATCTTAACTCGCACTTTTGAGCAAGTGGTTTCTTCTTAACCAGAACTAACACAGTAAAATAGAGGCTAAAAGCCTCGGTGACAAAGCCATCTTGTTGATTAATGGGCGAATAAGCCATTCTCTAGAAGGCCATCCAGCCACAATCTTGTATTGTGGTGATGTCAAGAGTCAAGACTAAAGAGATGCCCATCCGTACTATGCAAATAACAAAAACAAGCTACGTATTAGAAATGGATTTTTCATGTTTTACTGAAATTTATTCAAAACTATAAGATATAGAAAATGGCAAAAGATATTAGTTATAGGGAGAAGACAGCAGAAAATGATGACTGTATTAAAAATAAAAATGACGTCATTTGTTTATAATTTAACCATATTCTCAATGCACTAAACAAAAGATATTATTTTCTCAATTCATTAAGATGGAATTTTTCCTCTTTAAACCGAATTTATAACTTTTAATATATGGGAATAAATTTTTATATATGCTTTAATATTGGCTACAAACTGTTCTTAGTCATGTAAATATTTTCTTCAAAAATATAAAAATTGATGATAAATATGTATTGGTGTGTATTATAAATATTGTTGCTTTATGAACGCCCAAAAACTCTCTTCACATCCCTTCTCTAAGCACATCCAATATTAATTTTTTTAAAAAACTAAAATCTTTTCCGAAATATATTGATATTTGAGCATTGCCTTCATTTTTTTTCTTTACATCAATATCTTGTTCCATGGTGGTCGCTCTCCTGGTGATAAGAGTATCATAGAACCGGGCAATGTTACTCTTCACATCAAGGAATAAAATTCTCAGGAAAACAGAAAACCTGGAGTGAGATGGTCTCGTAGACTTTTCAAACCTTTAGATATATATTGTAAATTATTAGCAAAGATCCTGACCAGCCATCTATATGAAATCAAAGATATGACCTACATTAAGGATAATGCATGTTATTCTTGAAAAGGTATTAATTTGGTCCTTTTTTCTTTTCTTATTAACTCAAACTTGTCCTTTGATTACTATACTTTTCCACTTATGGTCCTACACATGATATCTATGAAGAGAAGTAATAGCTATAATTAAGTACATCCAATAATCCACCTTAAAACAAACCTGTCAAGAACAAAAGAGTATAACTAATTAATTAAATTAATGCACATAAGAATTCTACAATTAACTGTGAGTCCTTGAAACCTATGCACACGGCACATATAATCATAGCTCCACCCAAAATAGCAAGTAATGAAACAAGTTCGCCTTCACCTTCACACTACACAACTTGCTAGAACGGGAAAATTTAAGCATGCTTCACCACATACTAAGAACAACACAATATTAATTGCCAAATTCCTTACATGTTCTAACTTTATACATATATATATATATATATAGCAAATCCTTCTGCTTAAATGAATTCATAAATTTCTCGCATTCGGATGGGTATTAGTATTCTTTTGGTGTATAAAAGATCTACTACTCCATGGTGGTCAAGTGCTTGGTGAAAGCTGGATAGCTACTAAAAGTTAGTGTCCATATAATGGAATAATATTCTCATTAAACATAAAACAGGAAGTGGAAGATGGTGTAGAAACTTTTCAAGCGTTGTTGTCTTGTAAAGTAGTGGGAAGATCATCTAAATTCAAATCAAAAGTTATGATTTGCATTGCATAATAATAACGATAAACATAATACTGATTTGTGGTAGAGAAAAGGGTCAAATTACTTAAACAGAATAAATTAGGTTGGGATTAGTTAGATGCACCTAAAATAATACTCTCTACACTGATTATACATATTAAAATTATAAATTAAATTTTATGTTCTTAACATATTTTTATATATAATTCCAAAATCATTCTCACTTGGCAAATATATATAAACTATTGAATTCTATCAAACATATGAGATAATAATAAAAGTACTTTTGACAAATTATTAAACTACTTTATTAATAAAACTACATAAAAGAACTATGAATACTGAAAATGATAAAACAATAAAAATAATTTATCTCTGTTTCATTACTTTAATTAGTTATAATAAGCAAACAATAATTTTTGTTTCTTGGTCATAGAAAATGAAACAGCAAGCAAACAAGTAAATGAGGATCAGTTAGAATTGTATGGTTACTGATCTTTCAGTGAACAAAAATCATTAAGAGAGAAAATAATAAATTTTGTCTAGAAAACATCTACAAGAGATTAATATCATGCATGTTTTCTCCATTTCCTTCTTTTCAGAAAACTTCAAACTTTTAGGTTTTTTTTGGTGGAAAATTTACCTAATATGCTTACAAATCTGTCTTTGGTTCTTCCTTTAGGTTTACATGATGATTCTTTGACTGATCACTATTCATCTACCTCCAAAATTTACATTGTTATTTGTGTCCTCCTCCATTTTCGTTGAAAAAGGTGAATACGGATGATGCTTCTAAAGGAAACGCTGGACAAGCATCTTGTGGGGCAGTCTTCAGAGACTTCCGAGGAAACTTTGCGGAGGTTTTTTTTTTTTTTTTTGTAATTTGGGATTCGAAGATGCACTTTTTGCTGAACTTATAGCAATCATACTTGCGGTTGCGGTTTCCCTATTTACCGTTGAATGGATTTGTCAAAAGATTTCAATCCCTTGAATTTATCTTCCTCTTCCTCTTATGGCAGTTACATCAGGTAATCTTTCAAGTTTCGAACAACCGGAGGGAGGATAGTAGTATTTAAGAGCTGTCAACTCACCAATGATGCTTTGGAGACTTTCAAGTCTTGTACAATGTTCAAGATTTAACTCACATGGTTTTGATGGATATAAAGCCCTCTTATAAGACTTGGTTTAAATTTTATTATACAATATATATGTGTTTGAATCCTTTTACGTTGTTGAAACTTAAAGCATAAGAAGTGAAAACCAGCAACTGTAAAATAACATACACTTGATGTGAAAATTGTTGCATTTGAAATCTTTATCTTAAAAACCATCATGTAGAATTCCAAAAAATTTGAAATCAGGTTGAAACCTGTAACAACATATGTAAAACCTTGAAAGAAAAGATATGAAACCTTCAATCTTAAATTTGAAACCAACAAAATTACAGCACAAGAATATTATTTTGAAATTTACCCTTTATGTTTAAAAACATGAGAGATTTGTGAAAATTAACAAATTAAGATGGTGTGTTGAAATATGGATGAGAACTAAAAAATTTTGATTGACTAATGAAGAAGCCAACAGTCCAGCTTATAAGTGCCATTACAGGACAATGGTCAAGCCTATAAGCACAAATGAACGAACGGTTTTGGTTAAATTTTAGATTTACCATTTTATTTAGTCCTCTAAATTTGACTATTCATCTTAATTTTTTTATAAAAAATTATATATTAAATACTTTTGACTATCTGTTGCAGTCATGGGTATTTGTTCATCTGCTACTACATGGGTATTTGTTCCGCGTACATAGCAAATTCTTTGAAGAGTCCTTGTAGAGAAAGATGATTTGAAATAAAGAGCCTGATGATTCTTGCCAGTTAATTTGTATTTCAGCAAGACAGGGGGGGCACCTTGAATATTCTATAGGCCAAATACAATAATATATTAGAAATTTCAGCTTCAATAATTTAATATATAAAATTGATACGTTATATGCATTGAACAATAGTACTTTTATACCATTTTTTAATTATATTAAAAATAAAAATAATAGATTATGAAAAATAAATCCTTGAAAAAAATTAAGAAAATAACACAAAAATCATATCCTTAAAATGTCAGAATATTAATTGATTTAAGTTATTTGGTTTCTGATTCTGTGCATTAAGATAGCTTTATAGTTTGATGGGTGAAGTTTTAATTAATTCTTATTATTTTCATCAATAAATAATTTATTTATTAATTTCATAGAATTATTAAAAAAAAAA